>JASDQU010108950.1:27507-38475 GCA_032191745.1 Picea mariana | reverse complement strand
AGTGAGTCTAATGGTTAAGGGCATGTGTTTCCTCTTAAGAGGTCACAAGTAAAAATGCAAAGAGGGTAGGGTATGTATACCTCACACTAGTGTTGTTGAACAACACACACGCGTGCGCCTAGAGAAGGAAAATTATTTATTACCTTCATATTTGCATTTTCATCCAATAAAAATTACAATTCAGCTTGAAATTGAGTAGATTTCAATTTTGTGTGGTGCCCCTCAACGATTCGGTTGACCCCAAAGCGATGCATACTGTGTTAAATACATAGTGAGCGTTGTTGTCGGTGTGTCTATATATGTTCGTAGCCATTCCGTTCAAGATAGCACACCAATAACATTATAAAAAACAATGTGGTGCATCCTTCATAATGCCCCCACAACGGCGCAAACTGGGTTTATACCCTCATCAGTGCATTACACTTCATTAACAACACCACTATTTCAACAATATATAAAATTTAACCTAGCGGTGCACTAAGTTTAATCAATTTCCCTTGGGTGTACCCCAAACATAACACCACACTGATCACCTCCATTAATGCGTTTGTATATGTCCACACCAGTGACTAGTGCACCGCGATAAATTACCGAAAAACAAAGCGGTGCGTCCTTCGGAATGCCCCGACATTGGCCCAAAACGAGCTTATAACCGCACGAGTGTGTTACACTTAATTAACTGCACCGCTATCTCAATGATTTATAAATTTTAACCTAGTGGTGCACCAAGTTTAATCAATTTCCCCGAGGCATACCTGAAACATAATGCCCCAGAGAGTCAATGTTTAAACACACGGCCATAATTTATAATAAAATCATATGCACCAAATAAATCGCACTGGTGTCGTTGCATATTACACCCCGGTGCGCTTAAATGTCCCAAAGCGCACCAAAGTAGGGTAACTTAAAATAAATTACCAAACTGATTTTCATTGTTACAATGCATCCCATGCTTCCAAAATCTGAAGCAAGTTCTGATTCTCACCTTTCTTCCTAAAACACCATGTTTTTCAGTGATCTACACCGACTTAATATCTCCATTGGTGGATTCCACACATTTCCAAATTTTTGAAATTACTAAAAAAAATTATTTCATCTCAACGCTGCAACCATGCCTCCTCAGGACATAGGAGACCAGATAAATTATTTATTACCTTCCTATATGCATTTTCATCAATTCAAAATTACAATTTAGTTTAAAATTTGTGAACTTTTTCAATTTTTTTTTCAATTCCGCACACGGCTCCTAAATGGTTCGGTTTTCCTCGAAGCAGTGTATATTGTGTTAAATACATAGTGAGCACTGCCTCTGGTGAACCTCATAAATGTATGTACTAGTGTGGTTCACTTAAGCACAATGTGATGAATAATTAGAAACAAAGTGGTGTGTCTTTCAGAATGCCCCTAAACAGAGGCGCAATGGGCTTCAACCCACACTCGCGCAGTTCACTTCATTAACCGCACTGCTAACTCAATGATATATAAAATTTAACCTAGAGGTGCACCAATACTAACCAACAACACTGGGGCATACCCGACAAATAACACCATGGCATGTCAATGTTCAAATGCACCACCATACTTGGTAAAAAACATACACGCGTCGAATAAATCGCTGAGGTATTTTTTAACATTACACACTGCTATACTTCACTCAACTAACGACATTGCTAACATAACGATTTATAAAATTTATTGTAGTTGTGCAACCATTGTAATCCAATGCACCTGTAATGTATACATAAACACATTGGGGCATATATTATCTTATTTTTCATAGTGGGGCGTCTTATTGGATGTCTCGTTCTTGGTTATCTATCCTCTATAGTGCGACACATCCTTTGGAACTCCCCGAAACCGATGCACAATGATATTCTACCTGCATTGATACATTTCACTTCATTAACCGCACCACTAGCTCAATGTTATATGAAAATTTAACCTAGCAGTGCACAAATTTTAACCAACTGCACCGGTGCGAATCAAACACATTACACCCGAGCACGTCAATGTTCAAACGCACCACCATACTTTATAAAAATTATAAATGCATCTAATAAATCACACCGCTTCCGTTTAACATTACCCACTGGTACACTCCACCTAACTAACGACACTACTAACATAATGATTTATACAATTTTACATAGTGGTGCAACCATTGTAATCCAACAAATTGTGATTCATAGTGGGACGTCTCTTTGGATGCATTATTCCTTATGCTATATCCTTTACAATGTACCAATTTACAAAATGTCGGTGCTCCACTATCACGGTGGTGTTAGTGCATTAATAGTAACCTGTTGCACCACTTCAACGACGATAATGAAGTTTAGCTTAGTTGTGCCCATCAGTCCACCAAACACACTAGTGTGGTAAAGAAAATGTCACCGATAGACAACATGTTGGTTCTCTGGTAGACATGGTGCACTAGTGCATTCAATTTAACAAAGGACACCATAGATTTGTGCGTTATAAATATATGCGTTGCAGTGTGTCTTTTTTAACGAGATGAAGCAATACAGATAAAAGCACTTTGTCGGTGTAGATAGTCCTATGGGGCACACCTCTTAGCATTTTTTTTGTTTTTAGATGGCACACCGACCATGGGGTATATGAACTATTGGGGGCACATCAATTTATTTTAAAGATTTCTTTGCAAAAAAACGTATTTTTTTTATTTTTTTAAATACACGTCATTTATATATGTTTTTTTTTTATTTTTTTCTAATAATTTCAATTTATTTTATAGTTATGTATGTACCTAAAATATTTGTATGTGAATAAGAGACAAAGACAGTGAAAATAGGAGGATGTGGGGTAGGGTAGGCAACAACAGGTTGAGATATATGCTTTTGTGTGTGAGTGGGAGGCCAAGGAGAGGGATAATGATGCTTACCCTCACCCTAATTCATAGTATACACATGAAATTTTGATGGATTTATTGGACACACAAGATCCCTACACTGATTCATCCTCCCCTCTCAGTGTGGTAAGTGTATCCAACATTTGGTATTGAGATTTCCATGCTGAGTGTTGCAGCGTTGGTACTGAGATTTGCAGGCTAAGTCTTGCATTGATAGTTGGTTCTCTTATGGAGTTGTTTCTCTATTCAGTTGTTGCTGAAAAATCCCCCAAGGATTGTAGTCCGTGATATAAAATAAAATTGTACATATATTTTGTGTTCCTTGTATTCTTCATGATGATGGTTTATTGATGACATTTGTTGTTGAGATATGAGTACATACAACTTATTATAAATTAAAGTAATGGATGATGAGTAAATGGTGATTTCTAACTAAGTTGTTTTGTAAAGGAGTAAAAATATCCCTACACTAATTCACCCCCCTCTCAATGTGGTCGATGTGTCCAACATTTCGTATCAGAGAAGGCCTTCACTATAAGCCTTAACAAGCTTGGAGGAGATCCATGGACACAAAAATGGATGATGAAGTTTCAAATTGATGAGAAAAAATATTTTGCATGGAGAATAGAAATGAAAGGGTATTTGAAAGAAAAAGGAGAAAGTGTTTGGAAAGCATCTATTGGTGGATCAGTTCCCTTGAAGAATAAGTCAAAGTTTTTAGCTCAAAAGGAAGAAAAGAAGAATGATGCATTGGCTTTCAATACTATTTTCAATGGACTCTCAAGTTTTGTCAAAAACACCATGGGACAATGTACTTCCACCAAGGATCTATGGCTAAAGCTAGAGAAGACATATCAAGGAAAAATGGAAGACACTAAAGACAATTCCATCAAGAACAATGAAGGTAAAGACTCTCCAAAATCCTTTGATTGCAATAATTGTAAGTGTCATGATGTTGAATGTTTCTCTACAAGTGAAGAAGAAAATCTAGAAGTAGTTTGTGTAGAATCAGATGACAATTATTCTACAGATGAAGAGAAAGATTTTTTGAAGCTTAAAGATAAAATTTTATTCGAGTTAGATGATGTTAGCAGTGAAATTGGACATTACTGAATTTCTTTTTGAGTATCTTGAAAAATACACCAAGGAAGTCCTAGAAAAGTACCCAAGATATACCATGGAACTAAAGCAAATGCTCAAAGAACAAGAAGAAAGTAAAAAGACTCAATTAGAAGAAAAAGAAGAAGAGATCAAAATACTAAAGAATGAAATAGAAGAAAATAAAAAGGTAGATGATGAGGTTAGAAAAAGTCTTGAATTTAATGTCAATCTTAAGACCAAAATTGAAGAAGCCAAAATAATAGAAGAACTATTGAAGAATCAAGTAAATGAAAAGGAAGAGTCATGCGATAAGTTGGAAGTTGAAGTTGTTGATCATATAAAGAATTCAAACACTCAGATCAAGTTCATGAAAAACTCAAAAATCTTGGATGATATCCTAGATAGCCAACGATCTCCAAATGATAAATCAGGTCTTGGATAAAAGAAGGAAGATATACATCTTGAAGCTAGCACTTCTATGAAGCATGAGGTAAGTCCCTCATTTTCAAAAGGTTGAAGTAATGTTACAGGTCAACCATCTACACAAATCAATGAAACTTTCAAAAGAACAATGGAAGAAAGAAATCAAGAAGCCATCTTTACAACTCAAGGAAAATTTAGAAGAGAGACACCTTCAAGATGGACACCAAATCAAAGGTATGAAAATGTTTTTCATGGTCACTGCTACTCATGTAATGAATATGTTTACAAAGCTTTGGATTTCAGACATTATGAAAAGAAAGATAATGGAAGGTTTCATAACACCCTAAGGTGTTGGAGATGTAATCCAGTGGGACACATTGCTACTCATTGTCACACCATGAGATGCTACAGTTGTAGTGGGTTTGGCCACAAATCTCAGGATTGTTGGAACACAAGAAGACAGTCCATGAGGAGTGCTTCATATAGCATGAAAAGAAGAAAACATGAAGCTAGGAAGGAAGAAAATGTTGAAAATATGGAAGCTTAGAGCTCAAGCTATGAGAAGTCGGGACACCTTCAGAAGTGGGTGAATAAGATTGAACAACCAGAACAACAAGGCATCCATGAGGAAAGCTCAAGATTGTCATTTTCATAAGCATACACATGCTACTATGGAGAAAGTCACATACATATGTGAGATGACCTATAGATAGGTCGTGTACATATGTGAGTTGTTTGTGGAACATGATGCACATCTATGGTAAAGTCCTGGTAAAGAAGGCTATGTAGATGAGAGAAACATGATTTGATAATATAACTCTGTTTTGGAGGGTCTGACATGGTTTGTTGCAGGTTTTCATCATGATTTTATGGGTGCATAATGTATGTATGGTAATGACATATGGTTGAATGTAGAAGCATATGCTTGATCCCTATCCTGGATGCATGATACTAACTCTAGAGTATGGATTGAGGATTTTTCTATTGAGGAACAATACTCGTTACAACTGTTGTAACGCACCTCCTCATTACGACGACAACCTCTTATAACAAGTGCAAAATTTCCTTTTTTTCTGTGTGTGTGTGTACAAGGGTAACAAGACATTATACTGTGCGTTGTCACATGATGACAACTCATGACGCAAACAACTGTGATATCAACATAAATATCTAAGACGCATATCGACATATGCCAGCAAAGAACAACAATCAACCGACAAATAATAAGTCTGACTACCCGGTCATTCTACCCTGCAATGGTTAGGACCTTCAAGACACATAAGCAATGCTCAAGCCTAGGTTCCCATCGATTTGAACCATTTAAGGTCTCAAGGCTGGCGATTGTTCTGAGGAACATGGAGGTGTCTACATCCCGCCCGACACAATAAGACCAAGCCTACTAAGCCAATGATAAAAACATAACCTTCACGATCGCAGTCAAAAAAGTTATCTACATTAAGGCAATATGCGACAGTGAATCATTAATAACTCATTAAATTACTCATTACCGTATTGCATGGGAGGTGTACTTTTAATTCAAATTACAAGACAATGGCAATCACTAAAGCAAGTAAGGTAATTAACACATCTTATACCAACCTTCATTACGAGCCCTGCAATGGAGGTCTAAATTGCATAATATCATTAACGTATGATCTAAATTAGTCTTGAAAACATTTCACTTCGCAATTATAAATTACCAGAGACAACAGGGCATCATCTAAGTTGTCATTTCAAGAGCATTATTAAGCAAGTCTAAAGTTCAACTGGATTAATAATTAAGGTAAAAGTAATCACCAGTCAAAATCTAACTAGGCTGTCAGCCAACCATTTTCATGTCATTAAAATTCAAGTATCTAAATTGGAACTGAAAGAAGCATATAATCAACACCCATAAGGAAGACAAGGCAGGTTAGTACCGTAAGAATTTGTGCTAGCAAAAAAAATAACATTCTATTTTGTAAAGCATCACTCCTTCCACATCACCCTTTATGAATCACATGGGTTATTTTATTTGCTTCCCATTTTCATACAACCACATTCAATAATACCAAAATGAGATAGAAACTGGACTTTTACCCAATTTAAATAAATTCGTTGCTTTTCCAATCAAATCTTATCAAGTTGTTGAATGTGTTACGAATGTCATTTACTTATTTATTTTGGACTATGTTACATGGTTTTATGCCTAGTTAAGGAATTGATAATATAAATTACTATTCTAATTGTTTCCAACGATTTGATTATTATTGGATACTTTTACAATTGGTGAACAAGGAATGTTATGATTAGACTGAGGTTGAGTAGTTGATAATCTACACAATAGCACAAGGATTTCAAGAGCATCTCATTGTCTAAGGATTTAGTCTTAATTATATAAAATGCAAATTAATCTCCCATCATTAACTATGCTAAAATCAGATGTTATCATCATAAATATTTACTTATCCCTCGTGTAAACGCTGACCAACAATCTTAAGGTAAAGAGGTGTAAAAATTGCAGGCTTGTAAAGGGTTCACGGTATTAGTTATTAAACTATGATTGTGCAAGGGTCGATAACAACATAAAGGTAATTCATTCAACTTGTTGGTTATACAACTAAGTCAAGTGACTTGCCTAAAATTATTAGATTAATATCATAAAAAGACAATGACTAGATATTGGATGTGTCAATGAAAATCCAAAATAGAAATGGCATTTAAGAGGTACGTTGATGACTGCACGGGTTTCAGGGTCAGTGACATAACACAAAATCTAAGGCTGTCGTAGAACTGCCAAAAACTACTACGTCCTTAAAGCTATTAAAAATTTGCCATCAGATTCACCAGTCACGCCCTGTGGTAATTGATTCTTTGGTCATCCATTATTACCATGAATGACTGGAGCTACAGTAGGCACGACTAGAAACCCCAGCGCTCAAGATTGCTTTCAGAGACTGAAGCAACTGTGACCCATCATTTTGGCAAGGGAAGGAAAATATCAAGCTGGCAACCAAAAAAAAACAAAACACGGCAACCTCTGTAATACAAAGGGGGAAAATTTTGAAATAAGAGGAACAGAGTCCCCAGGTTTCCAGTTGAATTGCAGGGTGTACACAGGAATTCATATCCCTGGAATTCGCCCAATACAAGGTGAGTACGAATCTCCCCTTTCACACTGGGAAGGCAGATTAACCAGTCAATACAATAAAATCAACATACACGCCAATAAAACGACGACCCAACAAATCGTTTTAAGAGCCATTCGACAGAGTGCCAGGAAGTGTGATGTTCGAAATAAAAAGGAAAAAGGGATTGCGGGGTCTTTAATCTTTAATACAAATAAAAATTAACTGAACCCAAGATCACGTAGGGATTTACCTTTGTTTGAAAACCATAAAAACAAAAACGGAAACGCAGGTTGGTCTGTGGCAAATCGCCCAAGGGTTGACTCGAATCGCGAGTTAATAGAGCCACCATCGGTTATAAGCAATGGAAAAATCGTTCCCACTAGAGGCCATGCATCCGGCCTGCCCACCTTCTAACTCCACTCCAGAGTAGACGCCCTTACCCAAGCGTTTCACAGCAAAAAGGGGAAAACAAAAGTGCTGTAGCAACACAATCAAAAGAGGAAAAGAAAACGTAGATGGAAATATTACCAACACACTATCCCTAAAGCAAAATAAAAAAAAAAACACAGAGATACATTCAAAAGGTGTATAATAATCGCTGGGATAGAATAATGGCTGGTGTATGATAATTGCTGGTGTATAATAATTGTTGGGATATAATAATGGTTGGTGTATAATAATTGCTGGTGTATAATAATCGTTGAGATATAATAATTGTTGGGCTATAATAATTGCTGGGATATATTAATCGCTGGTGTAAGTATAAAGGTTATTTGAATGAGGGAAAATGCAGTCACTAACCATCACAACAAGTGGCCACACAATGTGTAGCGGGAAATCACATAGAACAACATACCCTCCAACGACAAGAGGGATACAATCACAGAGGGTGACTAGCTGATCGTAAGAGGAAGGGATAAACAATGCAAAGGTATTCAACTCAAGAAGGCACACGTCAATCAATCGGTCAAATTTCTAGTCATGAAATTGTCAACAGTTTAACTACCCAATACACAGGCAGATCTAAAAACATACATCCTACAATATTCTATCAATCAACAGAAAAGCGTATCATTTCCTTAACACCCGACTCGAATGACGTCCCGTGCTTCGTGCTGCTCCCACTCGCCAACCGTCGAGACCTCACCGGTACCTCCCAGCCAATCGCTAGGGGTACTCTGCTTCCCAGCTTGCCTCGCAAGTCTGAGCTACCACTCCTATCCGAGCTGGGAAATCCCAACTCACCACAAGTAATCAATCAAGTCACAATTTCGGCAGCGTAACGTTACGCTAACAGTCGATCCCTTTCTTCCTCCTCCTTCCTCTCTTTTATAGAGTTTTAGAACTTCCAAACTTTCCCTAAATCTCTTTTAATTTAAGTTTTAATGAAAATCTTCTAAAAATTTTGCATCGTACAAGTGTCATTCATCCCCCACTTTCCTCCAAAATTTATTTTCTTTAATTTATTAATTGTCTCATTTCCCTCGCCCACCTAGAGTTTCTCATAAATTTACTCCTAGGTGTTCCTAGATTCCCTTACAGGTTTTAAATACTTTCCCTAAAATGAAGTTGTTAATTTAGTTCAATTTAGAAGGTTCTTAATTGCAGATTCTTTACTAAGTTGACCTCGCTTTTTACCCTAATTTCCCTTCTTTCGTTTATTATGTTTCCTCCATTCCTTAGTTTCCTAATTTTTATTATTCCCTTCTTTCCCCTTTTTATTAGAGCCAAAAATTGCAGTTGCTTAATTTAACCTCTTTTCCTTTGTATTAATAATTTAATATCTTTCACACTTTCACAAGTTAAGCAATTAAATTCTTCTTTACAAATTTTAAATCCACTGATTTTAATTAAATTCTTACTCTCTTCATTTTACCCCAAAAATTTTATGAACACTAAAACTATTACTTAAGTGGTTTTCAGCTTAATTTTTATTTTTTTATTTTTATAGGGTATTTTCTTAAGGTTTAGACAAAATTTTACCCTAGAGAAGTTTTAGACTCAGGACTTAGATTCTGAACTGAGCGACATTTAATTAGGGAAGTTGTTTAAGAATTTCTTAATCTGTTAAATGTCTTATAGCCATCTAGGTTTTTTATTTCATCATCATCAATGCGATGTGCCCTTCAGGAAGCACCACGTGCTCCAAGGGTGCCACTTGCCTCGTTTGTTTCTTTTGCACGACATGCCCTTCAGGATGCACCACATGCTCCAAGGGTGCCACTCGCCTCGTGTGTTTCTTTTGCGCGACGTGCCCTTCAGGATGCACCACATGCTCCAAGGGTGCCACTCACCTCTTGATTGAATTGTAGACATCAATAACCCCTAGAGTCAATACTCCGCCAGGTGAACTTGTGGGAGACTAAGGGCTTCTAAGGAATAAGGCCCCTGCCTTATTGTGCACCCCTTAGAGTCATCGTGAGCGACTGTCGCAGTTTTCCCTCACGACATCGTGGATCCTCTCGAACTAGGTAATCGTTAACCTCCGGTTTGAGCCATGGCGGGAGTGCTAGTAGACTGTGGCAGGGTTGTTGTCCACACCTCTCCCTCAACCTCTCTAGTAATCGTGTGTGGCCCATTTAATCCATACGTGAGTCTGGTCGGCAAGCTATTGTCAGCTTGCATCATCAACAATCATGTCAGAACATGTCCACATCATATCATCTAACCAAACGTACTAAAATCACAATAAAACAATCAAACCCCAATAGCGCACTCCCTGACTCGATCCAGAGTCCAAGGCGTTACGTCGATGCCTCAGCATCCTCAAGGTCCAAAACCATGCACACTCAGTAAAACTGAGTCAATAACACCTGCCTATGTCAATGCAGAAAAACATCATGTCATCTATCATAACGCATCATAATCAAGGACACATGTTTTAATATCATAATAGTCCGGATCACTTGCGATCAAGTGTCCTCAAAGAATAAGTTTTCTCAGTGCACCAGAGCGGGATGTTACATCCCCTCTCAGTCTAAATGATCCAGGTGGATATCAGTGGCCACCCACCTTTTCCGACTGGCTCAAAACAATTTTCTGGCAATTTTGGAAACTTACTATTTTTAGTAGGTTTTAACTTCCAGGGCCATTTTGAGGGCCTAAATGAAGGTTTTTTTGAGATCGAGGTTCTCAATAATAGCTGAAGACATAATTGAGCCCCCAAAATTAATCTCCTCAACGATACCTTTCCAACAAGCTATCACATGCCTAAAACGGAGATCGTATGCAAAAGTTACGACCTCGGGAAGTTGATGTACTAACTTACCCAAATGGGGCCCACATGACTTTTGGCGCTTCATCTCCTAGTGTTAGGATTTTGGATTTCTATGAATTTTGGCATTCTCATCTATTGTAAAAATGCCTCTAGAGCCTCATTGTAATCATCTTCTCATGGATGCGATTAGCAGCCACATCTCTTCTCAGAGATAAGCTACCAGCGCCCTAGCTAGTTTATTTACATTCTGT
>JASDQU010108949.1:80166-92638 GCA_032191745.1 Picea mariana | reverse complement strand
ATATTTTAGATTTGGTTTTGTCTTAGGTTGTTAAGTTTGAATCAGATTTTGGGGATATTTTCCCATATTTTGTAAAACAATTTGCTATTATTCACAAGGAAGTTTTACCTTGTGAAAAGACCTATATAAACCTATGGTTTTTGTAATAATAGGATCCTCAGTTAGGGGAGAACAAGGATATAGAAGTCTGATACAAACTAGAGCAGAATTGATGTTTTGTCATAGCTTTTGCTTTTCAATATATCAACATTGTGTTTCAAGTTTTGTATATCATTTTGTTTATGGTTTAGTATTACTTTGCTATCTAAATCAAATTCAAATGATATAATTTAATTACTGTCATCTATATTTTGTTACTTCCAAATAGATAAAAGACATAAGAGTTGTTATTTCAATTTGTGAATCATAGCTTTGTCTTCTTCATAAATCGAACTGTAATATATAGATTTGCTGCATAATAGGTTTCCCTTTTGCAGGAATTTATAATCAGAAGATTGTTATGATTTTCTTTTATGTCTGGTTTGTCCTGTAACATACTTCGAGAAGCAGCACAGCTGATCATTTGCGATAAGCTTAAGGGCTAAATGGTGTGAATTTCTTCCTCTAATCATCTTAAGAAGCAATCATACACAGGGCAGACTTGGAGCGTTTCCAGGTCAATTAGTATTTAGTTTACTGTTTTCATTAAGTAGTTTAATATAGATGCAAGTTTATTAGATTTATATTAGATTGTTTAATTTCAGTAATTATATTAGATTGTTTAATTTCAGTTAGTTTACTTTCTTATTCATAAATCATAAAATAAAAAAGAATTATCTTCGCTGTCTTGGGACAGCAAGCAAATTAGTTTCACAGGTTTTGTTCAAATCTGTAGATCGTATGCAATGTATATTTGTGAATAAACTGTAATTAAATTGATAATTAGATAGTTGATTTGAGTTATTATAAGAGTAATTTGTAGTTTGTAGAAAGAATAGTTAGGATAGTTTATATTTTAATATTAGTTCCATTTCTTTGTTTTATTAGTTTCTAGTTTCCTTTATTTTTAGTTAGTTAGTTTATTTTGTTTCATTAGTTGTATTTAATTTAGTTTCTTTTAGTTTTTTTTCAGATAGTTTGATTTGTTTATTAGTTTAGTTAGATCACTTAGCTCAGATCAGCTTTTCTCTTTGGCTTTCATAGAAGACCTTAGAGCGGCCAACGGAGCCGTTAAACTCGTCAGGGTGGTCCATTCCAAACGGCTTGGGTTATTTAGACAACCCCAGACCGGTTCCACTCTCTCAGTTGACGGACGGTCGATTTCGCCCGTCAACACATACTAAGGATGAGTTCAGTATGAATGCATGAGGTTGCTCCATATAAATATTCTATGAGAGATCCCCATGAAGAAAGGTGTTCTTCATGTCCATTTGGTGAACTTCCCACACTCTGGTTTTTGCAATGGAAAGGGCCAATCAAATGGAGTTCGTCTTTGCTATTGGAGAAAAGGTATCATCATAATCTATCTCATGGGTCTGTTGGAAACCTTTAGCAAACAATCTTTCCTTGTACCTACTCACATGTCCATATGTTTCCTTCTTGGTTCTGTAGACCCATCTAGATCTGAAAATATTCTTGTTTGAAGGAAGCAGAACCATATCCCAAGTCTAGTTCTCGAGGAGAGATTTATACTCCTCGATAAGGGATTCCCTATGGGATTCCTTGTAGCCTTTGCATAGGTATGCGGTTCTCAATCTAGAAACATGTAGTAATGCATGGGCATCACTAGTTTGGTAGCTGCGAGTGCATGAGGAGGATCCTCAAACCGAGACCTTTTTCTCCTCTAACCTGTTGAATCCCCTAGAAGGTCACTTGATTCATGTAAGGTGGTCTATGCTCACTTGGGAATATAATGTGGATCATCATATGCATGATCATCATTGATATGCTCATCATCTTTTGAATCATATTTGAAACTCATATTCAAATCATGATCTGAATTAGTAGACTCATCATTGTTGATGTTTGGTGTAGGAAGAGGTAGAGAGGTCTTTGCATGTGGATCCAATACTGCATGCAAGGTACTTTCCTTAAACTTGATACTTTTCTCAATACTGAACTTGAGCGTTGAGGGATCAATCAACTTATAACCCTTGTTAAGCCCTAATATAGCCCTAATATTGGCTCATTACCACTTAATTGGGGCATATTAGATTAGTAATGTTATTTTATTTATGTCGGCTTTAGGCCATTAGTTGTGATTTAGATTAGTAATGTTATTTATTTTATTTATGTCGGCTTTAGGCCATTAAAACCTCCTAGTCTCCTATATATACCAAGGAGACATTTTCATTTTGAATCATCTTGTACTTGAACATTTAAGTGGGGTAAAAGGAGGTTGCCCCCTCGAAGAGGCTTATTATCTGATATTATCTCTTTTTCAAGGCGTTGAGTACTTTTCTTGAGGTTTTTCTATGCTATATTGATGTTTGGTTCTTAACAACCCTTCACACCATTGGGATATCCAACGAATATGCATGTGATTCTCTTAGGATATAATGATTTCCTCTTTTTAGAGGGTACGCGGGCGCAAGCACATGATCCAAATATTCAGAAGTGGGTGACTTCTGATTTGGTGTTTCTCCATGCTTAAAAGGGAGTCCTATATTTGAAAATTCTATGAGGATATTCATTCTTAATGTAGTTATGAAAATTAAGTTCCCCAGTCCAAAGATTTGAAGGAAGAGACATTGCAGGAAACGTGCAAGTGGCCATATCTTTGAGGGATCTGTGCTTCCACTTAGTTATGTTTTTTTGTTGTTGAGTGTAAGGTATTGAGTGCTGTAGTTGTATACCTACATATGAATAAAGATATTGGACATATGGCTTCACATATTTCCCCCATTTGTCTATATATAGGATATCAATATTCCTCCTAGGAGTCTCTACATTATCTTTGAAATCTTTGAGATGCTCAAAAACTTCAGAATTCTACCTAAGAAAACACACCCAAGTGTATCATTATAAATCATCAATAAATGTAAGCATGTACATCGCCTTGCAGATGGAGGGATGCAGAAAGGGTCCCACAATATAACTATGGATGAGATCCATGAGAGAGGAGGCCCTCCAAGCCTTCCCTTTCTCAAAATTCTCTCGAGGATGTTTTTAAAGAATGCATCCTTGAAAAAATCCTTTGGAAAAGTGTATTTCAGGAAGGCTTATGTCCATTCCATGTTTGTTGAGTTGTTGCATGTATTTGATCTTTAGATCACCAAATATTTCATGCCAGAGTCTACTAGCATCATCAACATGAGCTAGTAATAAAGAGAAAGTGTATTTACCAATAAACTTACTAAATGTATACAAATCAGACTAGATATTTAACTCACCAACAAAAATCTTGGAGTAATCATGCATGCCATATATGGTTACTAAATCAAGTGTCAATTCCACCCTTTTTCCTATTTCTTAATGCACTATCTAATAAACAAAGATTAGATTCACAGAGAGTTTTGGAACATAAAAGAAGTTCTCAAAACTTCCATGTTGGAGTTCTACTCTCCCTTGTCTAGTGATATCTACTAGAGTATGATCACCCATGAGGATGGGAGGACCTGTGCATGAAATAATAGAATATACAAAAAATTGCGGCTACCATATGATGGGATGTGCTTGAGTCTAGGATCCATGCATTAGGAGAAGAATGAACATAAATTGAAGTGTTGGCACAGGGGAAAAACTAGGGTTCAAAGCTTAACAAAGCACCAACAAAACCATGACTACCAACCCTTTTGGAAACACCGGTGAAGAAGGAGTGAGCCGGCTCACATATATGTGAGCAGGCTCACATATATGTGAGCCTGCTCACATATATGTGAGCATGCTCACATATATGTGAGCCTGCTCACATATATGTGAGCAGGCTCACATAAGTCTCACCCAAGGTAGAAGAATGGGGGGTTACAGGACACAGGTGTTTGTAACTAGGCTAGGACACGATTATGTGATAAGAGCACTTTGCAAAATATTATGTTAATGCTTAGGAAGTGAACATGCAACAGTTTGTTAGCCTCATTAACACCGCAAAGAATAATCGAAGACAGATAAGCACAGTAGAAACAAGTGATTATGCACCCTGAGCACTTAGCACTTAACACTATGAGTTAAATATAGCATTCATTTACCCTTTAACCTAGGTAAAGTAATTAAGCAACAAAATATCTATTCATTACACATGATAATAAAAGCGCTAAGAAAATGTATAACAAAAATAACACTTCACAAAGAAAACCATTAGACACCAGATATACGTGGTTCACCCCAGGGTGGCGATATGTCCACAAACCACTTCATCTCTTTATTATTCGCCAAAATATTACATCCAGTCACTCCTATGCACTAAGACACAGAGTTGAACTTCACACAAGACAGGATATCTGTGCACTAAGCACTAGATCCTCCTTCTTTACCTTCTAAAAATATGTTAAATGCACAGAGCCAAAATATCTTATTGCAACACTTAACACCTTCTACAAAACCACAGTTTAGCACAAAGCCTCGACCACATACATTCCTTCACACAAAATAACTTCTTGCTTCTACAATACATTCCTCTTTATTTATACTTTAAAATAAGGCCTAAACATGGGGAAAACCCATGGGCCGACATCCCATAAACCCGTTACAAAACCTAGAGGACCCCTTATTAGGTCCACCTAACCCTCAAAATATGTGAGATCTATGATCTCAGCTCCTCCTAGGCACTCCTACTTCGAACGGTGTGTCGACGTCCAAAAGTGGGCCAAAACTGACCAAAGTTTCCCCAAAACTTGGGTAAGGGCCAACATGAAGCATGAGAATTACCTCTTTTATCTGGTAGTTGGACTACAAACTTCTTCTTGGAATTCTCAAGAATGTAGTCCCTGAGATTGTTCTGTTGAAGTTCCTTTTCCATGAGATCTACTATCTTATTCATGCATGATGATTGGGAACAATGACCGTGGTTGCAAAAAATGCATTTTAACTTCCTTTTCTTTCCCTTTCTACCTTTGGAGTTGGAGGAATCATCAAAGGGTTTGGAATTTCCTTCCTTCTTGTGTTCAGAATGTTCCTTTCCATTTCCTTTATACTTGGAATTTATATTGAATGTGTTGCTTCTCTCATGCACAACAAGTGCATCTCCATTGGAACCCTTGATTCTCCTCATTTTGACGAGCTTACCTTTCTCATGTGTTAGGGACTCAATAAACTAGTCTAATGTAGGAATCTCCCACGTTTCTTCTGAAGTGAATCTCATTGTATGGAATGCTGAAACAAACACAACATACTCCAGAACAAGTTTTGTCAAAATAGAAAGGATCAACTGATTCTGTTGAGTTGATTTTTCAATACCACATCCCTTTAGATGAAGAATAAGGTACTTGAAATTCATGAAAAAGTCCTAGATGCTATGAAAGCTTATCAGATTGAAGGAATGCAACTCTACCCCGAGTATGTGGCCTCTCATCTTGTCCTATTTTCCAAAGATATTTTGTCCAAATTTCATATGTAGTAGTACAAGATTCAATGCGAAACAATAACTCTAGGGACATTGAAATGCAAATAAGGTTGTAGGCCTCATCCATGATGTTGAGATACACGTTTTTATCAATAGATGATGTTGGCTAAACCTCTATAGCCATTTTTATTCAGTACAAGCATCTACATATGAGATGATGTAGAATTTTTTTCGATCAAGCATGAGATAAATAATGAATTGTATTAACTGAATGTGTAAAAATGAAAAATACACATGATATACTTTCCTTGACTAAGTGAATGTGGCGTAGTAGTGATCTATAGAGATCTATGAACTCATTGAAAGAAACCAAAGTAATATAACACCTAGTCCTAGTCAATTAGTCCATCCAATCGTCAGTTAATTGAGTCTCTAAATGGTTCATATATGCATTTAGTTTCATCCCTACCACAATTCAATTATGTGGCATTGTCTCCCATGCTTTCAAATACTGATGAATATGAGCCTCTCACTATAAGCTCAATCTATTATGACTTGGATCCAGTAGTTGACATGGTCATCTCTTCGATAGGGATATTGGATTCATATCTCCCTACCCTTATCAAGGTTGTCGACATGTATTGCTTCCAGAGTGATTTTCTTCCATCTAGTGAAGATCTCTTGGAAGCCATGATTGATGTTTATCCCTTGACATGTACTCCTTCCAAAGCATTTTCCTCTTGGAAGCCATGATCAAGACGAGCGATGAGCATAGTTTTACTCTCTATAGCAAGCTTATTAAAAAATGAAACATAATCTAGGTGCATAGTTTTCCTCTCTGTAGCAAGCTCATTAAAACATGAAATAGAAATCTAGGGATTGAACCTAGAATCTTGAGCATAGTTTTTCTTCTCTGTGGAAAGATCATTACAAAATGAAATGGAAGTCTCGAGCATAATTATTTTATTGTGTCAATATCATTAAAAAATGAAATTGTCGCCTCTCCTAACAAGTTGAGTCTTTCACTAGATATCTTAGATATCGATTCAAGTATTTAGCTATATCTCATAGATGTCGAGTTGATTCTTCCGATAGGTCTCATATTTGAACATTCCTTTCATCTGACCTTATCATTTTTCTCCATCTAGTACAGAAATTGGTGACAACCTCAAATTTCACGAATGAAATGGAGCTTGGGGGGCATGTCTCTAGCCTTTGATTATCATTTTGGAGTTAAGATGCTAACTTTTCAAGATGGGGGAAAAGTACCAACCATCCATGGGTATCCCTACTTTTGGAAATCACGTTGCGAATTTACAAGCATAAGTTTAATTTGGTTTCAAGATTGTGTAAAAATGAAACCAATACCGAGCTTAGTCTTTGTTCTTTCTTGTGCTCGTAAATACATGAAAATGTAAATGAGTAAACCTTTATCACTTTTTCAAAATCGCAAAGGCTATACGAAAAAGGAACCCCCTGGAGTTTTCTTTAAGCTCTTTTCAGACTCTCTAAACTTGAAAATATTGTCGAGTGATCTTGATTCCTTTCACACTCGTTAAAAGGTTTGAAAGTGCATCTTTCGAGTGGTATTTTATCTCGTTTTCAGCCTCACGAGACTAAAATTATGAAAAAGGAAAACCATGGAGTCACCTTTAAGTTCTTTTCAAACTCTCTAAACATGAAAAACCACTGATTTTTCCTTCTCTGGACAAGCTAAAATACACATTGAAGGACCCATATGGGAACGAACCCTTACTTCTTCCAATTTTTTAAACAAAGCAAGATGAACTTACCGAAGGTGAGTTATATCGAGCATGTGTTACCCTCCTTGAGCTCGTTAAATTAAAAAGAGGAACTCATCTATCTGGGTGGGGGGGAAAATTGAACGAAGTGGGTCAAGTTTTTGAGAATCCTTTATGGTAGTTATTATCTCCCTTGAACATGGAACTTGTTTGCGTCTCATATTACAGTTGGGTAATGTGCTTGTCTCTGAGTCATACCAATTCCATGTGTCACCATACTTTTTCTTCAAGTCGAAGAGTGCTCTTATTTTCTTCACATTACATTTTTGGTACTCGTCGAGTCAATACTGCCAAGTCAGTTGTCGTGCCTCATCATGTTCAAGGGTTCACTTCAAACCATCCATCTGCAGTATTTCTAGTTTCCATTTCATGTGTCAATTCATACTCATTCGATTCACCATCTTACATCACTTTCCTATGCCATTTTCATGTCGTTGATGGGGGATACATCAAGGCCCTCCTTCGACGAGTCTTTTTCTGTCGACTTCAACACATCATCCAAGAATTAGACTTATAAACCAGTTAGTACCTTGGGACCTGCATGCCTCAATGGAAGGCCTCCTCACTTCTGACAATGGGTTTACATCATTGACCTCTTATCAGATGATTCTGTGAATGTCTGACCTCAACTCATTTATTCACATTCGTTGGGATGTACTAGGGTACCTTGGGAGTCATTGACATCATTTGTGATTTCCCTCACACTTGTTAATGGTTTACCTCAATGACTTGTAATCAAGTGGTTTCTACCATGTTCAACATCAAAATATCTATTCACATGGCTAGGTTCGTACAATATTGGGATTGGGACAAAGACCCTAGGTTGATCATTCGCTCTGTTAAACAACTTTTCCCAAGCTGCAAAGGAGATCATTTGAGCATGCTTATGTATAAACTATCACATAGATACAAATTATATTGGTATGTGGCTATGTTTTATCATCTCTTAGCTCCACTATGTATTTTTCATGGCTAGGATAAGTGCATGTCATGGAGGTATGGATCCACATTGTATCTTTGGTGTTCATATCCTTAGTCAATATTTTTCATGGATCTGCAGTGTATTGGTCCACGACTGTGCTTTGAGTCATCTTGTATTCCAAGCATAGGTATGTCTGCCTCAGAGATGGAACATATATTAATACTATTTGATGGTTGTTTGTATCCTCTTACATGTTCTCCAACTCCACACCCTTGCATTAAAGATTTGTAAAGTGTTTCGACCATCATTCTCTCTTCTAACCTCACACTTTAGGGGGCATTATGTTACACATGAAATTTTCACACTTAGGTACCTTTAACTAAGTGTCGTAAGTGTCATATAAGTGTCTCATACACCTTGACACCATGGAATAACCTATATCACAATCCATAGTCAATGTGGAGGAGGGATATATCACATGAAGGCCAAAATACCAAGTGCACATGAATTATTATTAATATTCATGAAAAAGAAATTAATTAAGGGTGAGAATCCACCTCACATTTGGTTTCCTATTTTTTAGGGAAGGTGGAGGATCTCATAGATGGTTGAAATATTTCCTCCTTAAAATCCTTAAGAGATATTTCCTCCCTAAAATCCTTAAGAGATATTTTCTCCCTAAATATCTTTCAGATCCCTTTTTAGTGGATCTAATGTCTGATCCTCGCCATGGTGGTTAAGCCTCCAAATCCTATATAATGAGGTATTTACATGGAGAAGGAAGGAATGGAGGAGTTTAGAGTACCAAACTTATGATCTCATAAGGATGATGGTGAATATTTGAGGTATCAAACATATGGTATTGGGAGAAGGCTTTAGGATATCAAACCTATGATTTTGGGAGCTTTGTGCAAGGGCTGGATGAGGAGAACTTGGGGAAGCTGCTGCAACTGTATATACAGTTTGTAAGTATTTATTTAAGAGTTCTCATTAACATATTTCTTGACCTATTTCCTTCTAACCTATGTCTCTTTACATATGTTTGTCTTACAGATGGATTTGATTGGACTAATCTTATAGAGTAGAGTACGAGTTCTTTGTCTTGATGTCCATTACATTCGAGGTGTTAAATAGTGTTAAGGAGATTGGAGATGAAGCTCAAGTTGGAGCAACGAGGACAAACAATGAAATAAGGTGCTTCACACTTTCTTCCTTCTCCTTCTCTTTCTGAATAGTTAGTTAGATTCAAAGGAATGTTAGTGTCCATTTGCAATTTTTTGTCTTGGTATAGTGGTCTAGAATCCAAGAGGATATTCACCTGTCTGCATGGGGATTTTCCTATAGCAAGGTAAGAGAAACTAATGTATGCACATGATATGAACCCTCCTGGATACATTCATGTGATATGTGCCCTGTTGGTGAGTATACTAAGATGAACATGCAGTTGCAGGTGTTAAAACTGAGGTTCCCATGCATAAGTGTCCTCCACTAGTCTAATTGAGGTGTAACTGGCTTTGAATTGAAGAGGGAAGGTGTCCTATTTTGTAGGAGGCATCGTAATTTATAGGGGAATATTCTCAGGAGAGAATATTCTCATCTATGGAAGCACCCTCAACATTATATTATCAACCTTAGGAAAATAATTGCCTAGGTGAGTTTGTAATATCTCCAACATTCCCCTCCATCTCAACCCTTTAGGGTCCAAAAGTTATCTTAGGAAGAAATCACTTAGCACTGATGCCTTCTACTCTTTCATAATTGTGATCATAAGTTTTTCAAGGGGTGAAAATGAAAATAATAAAAAATATTTCAAAGGGATGTTTCCCAACTTGAACATCGTAAGGACATTATTTGGGATGACTCTCTAAGATGGAAATAGAGGAAACAAAATCATCACCTATAGATGTCCCCATTATAGAGCCACCTTAAGAGGAAATATTGATTTATATCCATGATTTATTTGTCATATCCTCTCCTTATACCTTGACTCAAGTTGATTTTCTAGATCAACGACATAAAGGTGATTGTTTTAATTGACAATGGAAATACCCACAACTTTATTCATAGGAAAGTGGTCAAGGAAAGCATTGTTATGTCCATGTAATGCATAATTTTTAGATTATTATAACCAATGGTGGCATGATTAAATTAATTTGGTGGAAGTGTTTGAAGGTGATACCTCAACTAGGGGAATATCAACTCAAATCCAATTTGTTCGTTATTGAATTTGGTGGATGTGATGTGGTACTTGGAGCATAATGGTTACGAACATTGGAACCAATTACCATGGAATTCCAAGAATTGTACATGAGATTTAATAAAGATGGGAAACAACATACACTTAGGGGGATAAAATTTGGCTCCTTAGACATTATCAATTTTTATCACATGGAAAATATATTGAAGAAATGCCACTTTGACATCATTGCTCAATTCAATTCCATTATTTTGGTCGACCAACCATCACACAAGATCTAACATGATTTACAATTGATATTGAATAAGAATAATTAAGTGTTTTACACATCGTGTGACGTTCCTTCACAAGGTAATAATGATCAAGGTATTCCATTGATTACACACAATCAACCTCCCAATGTGCATCCTTATCGAAACCCTTTTTCATGAAGGAATGAAATTGAAAATATTATCTAGGAACTATTAGAATTAACATTTATTTATCCTAACACTAGCCCTTATTCATCACCAATGGTCATGGTATTGAAGAAATAATGAAATCTACACATGATTCGAAATTTCCATGCTCTCAATAAGCTAACCATTAAAGATCAATTTCCCATCCCAATTATTGATGATTCTCTTGGATGAGATTCATGGTGCCAAGTTTTTAAATAATTGGACCTTATCTCAAGATACCACCAAACAAGAATGAAGAAGATGGAAATTCCTAAAATAGTTGTGTTAAGCCCTAATATTGGCTCATTACCACTTAATTGGGGCATATTAGATTAGTAATGTTATTTTATTTATGTCGGCTCTAGGCCATTAGTTGTAATTTAGATTAGTAATGTTATTTTATTTATGTCGGCTTTAGGCCATTAAACCTCCTAGTCTCCTATATATACCAAGGAGACATTTTCATTTTGAATCATCTTGGACTTGAACATTTAAGTGGGGTAAAAGGAGGTTTCCCCCTCGAAGAGGTTTATTATCTGAAATTATCTCTTTTTCAAGGCGTTGAGTACTTTTCCTGAGGTTTTTCTATGCTATATTGATGTTTGGTTCTTAACAAATGGTATCAGAGCTCAAGGTCTTGGGGTTTCGCTGCTACATCTGAGACATCGTGGAATTTTCGCTATAACTTTTTTTCTACAACGTTTCAGGAGGAACGGCTTAAAGGGTTTTTAGAAGACGGATCAATGTACGTTTTGTTCAAAATTCAGCTCCTGAAGCCTTATACTTTCGGAGATAAAGCCGGTACAATATAGAGTTATGGAATCATCCTGAAATGAGTCATTGTAGAATTTTTGCTATAAACAAGTTTCTGTAACGTTTCAGACCCTGAAATCTGGAGAAAATTTACAGAAATTAGTATTTTATCTGTGGAAAAAAATTTCAGCATCTGGGTCATCTTAAATTTGTAGATACACCCTGTGTAAGATAGGGTATCTGAATAGCCTCATTGACTAGTCTCAAGAAGGTGTTCTAGGTAAAACAAGCATAACTTCTTGCTGGAGTATCCAAATTGAGTGGGACTGGTTGCATTGGATTGTGGACAGTCTGTACTATTTTGGGTGTGAGTTTCAGAATTTTATACCAATTATTTTGTGCGGGGCATACTATACAAGTGAGATCTCCTGGAAAGGCAAAAAATCAGCAAGTTGTGGGAAAGTTACCGTAAATTCCACTTGGAACATCCAATTTTGATCAGACCTGTGGCATTATAGAGAAGACATATCAGAGAAATACATAAAGGAAAGTTTCATACCCATAAGGGCTGAAACTTGGGAGATACAATAGAATAAATATTGTCTAGCAGAACCACCTCAAAATCAAGGTTCAAAAGTGATACTCGGCCAACATGCCACCCAAAAAGGGAACCTCTACACCAAATAAGCCTCCAGAAAATCCCACTTGGACTCTTGATGAAGGTGAAGAAATGCGTAGGGACATAAATTAACTACAAAATAATATGGATTCAATGGAAGCTAAGTTGATGGATTCAATGGAAGCTAAGTTGGATACTAAGATGGATTCAATGGAAGCTAAGTTGGATACTAAGATAGATGGTTTAAAAGGGGAGATCAT
>JASDQU010108949.1:46922-62114 GCA_032191745.1 Picea mariana | reverse complement strand
TTCAAAGTGAATACAAAATAAATTATTTCAATAATAAATTTAATGGAGAAATTAGAAGTGGACCCAACCCTAAAATAAGGAAAGTGGGCCAAGTGACCTAGAAGATGTTTTTAAGGAAGCTAATTGGAGACTATAAATGAGAAAGGAATGACAAGTGTTTTTGAGAAAGAACAAAAAGGATGATGTTCCTTTAAAGGGGAGGGAATTGTAACACCCTGTTTCCCCCAGCTTGTAATTAATTATAAAATAGGATTACCATGCTAAGGCGTCTGGATAATGTAAATGTATTATTGTTAAACTTCCCATAAGTACGAGCCATGATATCTCTAGAGGAAAGAAATGAGTTAATGAATAAAGGACCAGTGGTTTAATTATCAACCACCCCCATGAATGGAAGCATGGTCTAGCTACAAGATGTCAGCTCGAAGTACCATAGAGACCTGCAGACCCGAGCTTCCTTCTGACAGAAGGAACAAGATAGGTTAGAAACCTTCCAGAGGACGGAAGGTAAGATACATATAGAGACACGACAAGAGATGTGAGGAGAGCGCAATATCGTAAGGGAGTGGCGCGAAATGAAAGGAAGTGTAGAGAACATGACCTAAGGGACGAAACACGAGCTTGATGTTGAGGAAGCATTTGATAAACCTCACAAGGTCATTGAGATAGAGAGAGTCTCTATGAGAGATGTCGTACACTCCCTAGTGATATTATGGCTTGGCACGAGGATGGATAGAGTGAAAATAATGAATGCCTCTGAGCCTATGGTTGGGTGGAAAGGCACACACCCACAATCAGTTAGTTGGATGCAACTTGTAATAGATAAGTATTCTCATACCATGTGAAATTGAGTTGTAATTATGTAATGAAATGGGATATACTGTGAACGAACGAGGGATGTGTATGTTTGATTAATGGTTATACTGTATCTCTTTATTCTTGTTTAGATTATGTATTTAAGAAAGTATGGAATTGTCTGATTTGTACATGTAAATCCGTGAGCCCTGTGGTGGATTAAGTTAAAATAAGAGGACTGTGAGTTTGTCGGCCTTGGGCATAGTTACCCTAAGTCTTTGGGAGTATGGATTCTGTTAAGGTCCAGAGAGGTAGTGAAAATATGCACAAAATATCTATAGAGCGGGCAGAGACTGAGAACTCCTCAAGTTCTAAACTTGATAAAGGAGCACAAGGGGTGTGCAAAATACCCTTCTAAATGTTAAGTTCAGGAGAAAGAGTGAAAATTTCTTAATCCTTTCAGAGTTAACAAATCTTAGGGCAATTAGCGAGGTCAAAGTATCGAAGGGGATGGTTCCTTTTTTTGGGATGACGAACAGACAAAATTTGTTTGGAAGAAGCCATAGTCCTCTATGACTGTTGGATACGGGAAAGAGCGTGGTAGTTAACCCTTGGAGTGATTAAGACATTGTGAGTTTGGTGAATTGAACAAGTTCGTCATAAGGGAAGAAAAATCCCTGAAGTTCTGAAGTCCCAAACTTAACTCTAAACCTTAGATCTGAGGATGCCTCGGAAACATCCCGACCATCAGATCTAGGAAGTAGATGATAGTCAAGTTACCCGAACTACCGATGACTTAAGAATCTGACAGTGGAGATGGATGGGAGCCATTTAACGAGAGGAGAGGCCATCCTGGTCATCATATCGACTCAAATACTCACTGGATTTACCGAATCAAACACCAGCTGCTCGATTTAATCGATGGTTGGGAATCATTGAAAAGTGGGAAGGTGAATTTAGCAGACCTCCTAGTTCAAAGCCCACAATCAACCCATGTCGTTGATATCATTGGGAATGGAAGATCAATGAATAGGATTAGACTAGAGTCGAGCTAGCACTTCCCATATTGCAGAGGTTGGACCCCATAATTACTGTGAACCTTTGATCGACGAACACCTTGGTATTGGTCAGATCATGACAGTCAGACCTTGAACCGTTGCAGGATGGATGGTCATGAGATCCTTAGGAAATCTGCAGAGTAACAGAGTCTTTTAGTATCGTCGGTTTGAGAGAATCGACAATCTCAGAAGCGATAACATTTTCAAGATCAAAGGAGAGACCCAAGATATTCGGGCTCGCAAGAGGAATGAAGGTTGAATCCTTTAAACATCTACAAAAATATTCCAAGTTGGAAGAAGTTAAAATCTCAAGAGGAGGAGAAACAACAACTGACAGATTGGTTGTGGGCAGAAGCTTGGACCATTACATCAACATCCAGGGTAAAAGAGGAGAAGTATTGAGAAGGAAAAGATCCTAACCATTGGATCCGAGTGCAAGGGGATGATAGTCATCCGATCTAAGGTAAAGTGCACAAGTGTTAGCCTTTGTGTGCATAGGATTATTGACCGTCCAAACTCTCGAAGTCCTAAAGCGAGTTGGGACCATTCATCACCAAGAGGGATAGTTGGTGCAAGGTCCATAACCCCCGAGTGAGAGTTTGTGGTGAAGGAGAGCTTGAAATCGCCGAAGTAAATCCTGATCGTTGGTCTTTAGGGGAGGTACATGTCCAGAGATCCAAGGCTCCGGTAAAAAATCACTTTGAAGGTTTCGGTTAAGAGTTGAAACTCCCGAAACCGGAAGTCCGGAGTGAATCTTGATCGTCAGATCCAGAGAGACGCATGGCGACAGATTATGAGGTTCAGGAGGGAGCAAAGGTTGAGAGTTTATATTTTTGAACCCCAAAAATCCGAAGTACATTTAATTCGTTTGATTCAGCGGGACACGCGAAAAAAATGCACGCACTTCAAAGGAAGTAGAAAGTTGAGGTTTGAGAACTCTGAAGACCCGAAGTAAATGTCAGTCATTAGATCCAGAGGATAGGTGGCATAAGTCTGTGGACTCTGGGTAAAGAGCCAAAGTAGGTCCTGGTCGTTGATATCAAGGAGGGGTATGTGTCAATAGATTAGAATCTTCGGGTGATTGCACTTCGAAAGAAACGAGAGCATACAAGTTTGAAACTTCTGAATCCCAAAGAGCCAAAGAGCCAAAGGGCCAAAGTGGATCCCATCCATTGACCGACATGAGACACGTGTCATTAGACCAAATATTTTGGGAAAAACACTTCGATAGTTTTTGTTGAGAGTTGAAACTCCCAAAGCTTGGAGAGCTGGACACCCGAAGCAAATCTGGACCATATATCTAGAAGGGCGCATGGCGACAGATCGTGGATTCCAGGTGGAAGCACTCTGAGAGAACGCAAAGGATAAGAGTTTGAAATCTCCAAAGTTCCAAAGAAAAATCTCGACCGTTGATCAGGAAGGGAGTTGAAGGCCATATATCTCGTCTTGATTGAAAAGTGTTGAAGTCCCGAAAAGGACCAGGGTCGTTGATTTTGAGAGGATGTGTGGCAAACGATATGCCACTTCAGGAGAAATCACTCTGGAAGAAAGAGAGGGTATTAAGAAAGAACTCCCGAAGGATGGGTATATGGAGTTCATGTGAACCGCACGATTGAGAGGGACAGGTGTTAGTATATCTTCCACTCTAGGAGATAGCCACTGCAAAAAAAACTAGGTTTGAGAGTTGAAAACTATGAATGTTGAAGTCCCGAAGAAAGTCATGTCCATTGATTTAAAAAGGAGCAGATCTGAGCCATCATTTCAGGAGTACCATGAAAATCATGAGATCAAAGGTCCCATCGTATTGTAGGGATCGAAGGTGCGCGAACTTTAAAATGTTGAGGGTGGGCCACAATCCATACCCAGGTTTTGAAGAAAGGACATGTGGAGGCTCGGGATGAATTGCGGGGAGAAAATTAGTTTGGTTTCAAACCACCCTTGGTTGCACCCTCAATAGCGTGGTTACGTGAGGTTATTGCCCAAGGTCATATCAAGAAAGGGGCTGATCAGAAAAGGAGATAGCTCCCAGACTCTGAGATTTTGTAGGCGCAAAGAGGAGGACCGCGGGTATCTTTAGACCCACACCAGGAAACTGAAAGAGTCCGCATCTAATTATAGAACAAGACCATCAAGGTCTCAGAGATTCTTTTGCATCCAGAATCAGAGATCCTTGACCAGGAGGTCTAACTGGTTACCCGAATTTCCAAGTTAGAAACCATGGATAAAGAATCTGTCCAATAAGAAAAGAAAAAATGCTTATGCCACGTCATGGGTGTGTTACATATGCCCTTGGCTAACCTTCATTTACCATGTGGATATTATTATGTTGGGACATGTTAATTATGTTTAACCATATTTTACTATGACACTACTGCATTGCAATGTTTATCATGTTTTGTTCATCATATTACAATACTAGGTTTTGTTTATCACATTGTGACATGAGATTTTATTGGTCACATGACATCAGAAGTTTATGGTCATCAAATTACGATGGAGGATTTTCTTTTGTCAAATTATGGAATTGAAATAGGCTTTTTATAGTGTGACAATGGTTTATGTTCGTCACATTGTGACGTCGAGAAATGTTCATCTCATTACAATGTTGGTCTATGTTTGTCACATTACCAGATTGGGTTGTGTACATGACAGTGCGACAATGGGTTGTGTTCATCCCATTGCGATGTTTGGAAATGTCTATCATAATGCAACCTCAGGATATGCATGTCACATTGCAACATGAGAATATGATAGGGAAAATTTCATGACATTGCGACGTCCGCTTATGTTTGTCATATATTGATGACACGACTATGTTTATCACATTGAGATGTTTGGAAATGTTTGTCACATTCTGATGTCGAGATATGTGCATTTCATTTCTATGTGAGGAAATTTTCATAACATTGCGAATAGAACGTGATGTGTGACACATTGTGACATTTGTTTATGTTAATCACAATGTGACGTTACTATCCACATTGCCACGACATGGATATATTTGTTACATTTTGATGTTAGTTTGGGCACTATTCATGACATTGCAATGTTGGGACATGTTTGTCAAAATTTCACATTTGGAGATGTTTGTCAAATGTCACATTGAGAAATATTCATCACATTTCGAGGTCAGGAAATGGGTTATGTTCATCACATTGCGATGTCGGGAAATGCATTATAAAAACAGGATCACGGAGAAATAAAATACAAACAAATGAGGAAATAAAACACAAAAGATACACAATATAAGAGAGACACAGATATACGTGTTTCACCCAGTGTGGGCTACATCCACCAGAGAAATTGCCAAGTCCTTCCTTTTTATTATCTAGGAAATGAAGGGATAGAACCTACAACACACTCTCTTTAACTTTCTCTTATTTCTTTCACAGTCTCCTCTCTCAGAATACAATATTTGCAATGATACATAGTCGAAATACATTTCCCTCATAAAAGAGGGTTTCCTTATAAGGAAACAATCCCTAAAATAACTTCTACCATTATATCTATGACCTTATAATGAACATTCCAAATTTACTATGAAATTACAATATATATTTACAAGGAAACGTTTCCTTTGGGGGCTTCACCCCTGAACCCTCGTTGGGGAATTTTGTCCCTCGAACCCCTGTTGGGGGCCCGCTGTCCCTCGGACCCCCCAGCCAGGGGATGAGTTCCTCAGACCCTGCAGGGGGGGAAATCCCCCCCTACAACCCCCCCTACATGGAGGGGTGTACAATATTACGGGGTGTACAGCCGTCATGGGGTATAAGCATGGTTGAAAACAAATACCTATGAAACAGGAAGATAATCAGGATCCAAAACCAACAATATCCCACTTGGAGAATGCTCACAACAACTCTACTATTGTTTTACATGTTGGACTATACTCAACATTGGACCTGGAAAATTTCTCATCTTCACCTTCATGCTTGAAGACCAACTGAAACTGAGCAAGAACTCAGTTTCTCCCTAGTTACTCCATTTGTTAACGTGTTTGCAGGATTCTGGCTAGTGTGTATCTTTTATAGCTTCAAATGTCCATCTTCCAAGATGGATCATATGAAATGGTACCTGATTTTTGTATACTTAGAATTTGAATGGAAGGAAGAGTTATTTGAAAGATGAATGACACTCTCGTTGTCACAGTACAACCTTCTATTCTCTTGCTTCTTTCCCAATTCCTCCATAAACCTCTATAACCAAATCATCTCTTTATTATCCACTGTAGGAGAAAGATACTATGACTTCGTGGTTGAAAGTGAAACAACCTTTTTCAATTTCAAAATCCAACTTACTATTGTTCCACCTACAGTAAAAACATACCCTGTGGTTCTCCTCCTACTATATTTATCACCTTCCATATATGAATCAACATATCCCTATAGAACAATGTATGAACCTCTGAAATATAATGCATGAGTAACAATACCTTTCAAATACCTCAGAATCCACTTTACCACCTCCCAATCTTCTTTACCTCAATTGTTCATATACATACTCACAACTCCTAATGCATGTGCAATATTTGGTTTTGTGCAAACCATCACATACATCAAGATGTCAATTGTTGATGAATTAGGGAACCTGGACATGTATTCTATCTCCTATTGTGTTTTGGGACACATTTCTTTAGTTAATTTGAAATGGTTGGCCAAAGATGTACTAACTAGTTTTTCATTCTACATTCTAAACCTGTCCAACACCTTCTCTATGTACTCACACTAAGACAATGTAAAATTGTGATTTTTTCTATCTCTTGTTATTCTCATACCAAGGAATTTCTTTGCAAGACCCAAATACTTCATTGAAAATGAATTAGATAATTTGTTTTTTAGAAAATTTATATCCCACATATTAGACCCTGCAAAAAGTATGTCATCTACATACAATATAAAGATAATATAACTTCCATTTTCTAGCTTTTTAAAGTAAACAAAGTGATCAGAATGACATTTACTATAACCTTGTTCTGTCATAAACCTATCAAACTTCAAATACCACTGCCTTTGAGATTTCTTTAGGCCATACAATCTCTTCTTCAACCTGCATACCAAATTTTCCTTCCCTTTGACCTCATACCCATGTGGTTGTTGCATATAAATTTCTTCCTCCAAATCCCCATGGAGAAAACTTTTTTTTACATATAACTGTTCAAGATGTAAATATTCTACTACCACATGAATTACATAGTCCTAATTAAAGTCATTTTAACAATAAGATAAAATATTTCATGAAAATATATACCTTTGTTTTGTGCAAACCCCTTTACAACATGTCTATCCTTCTACCTCTTTTTTCCTGCATCTTCTTCATTGAACTTGTAAACCCATTTATTCTACAATGATCATTTTCCTGTAAGAAACTAAACTGAATCCCATGTCTTGTTATTTACCAGGGAATCCATTTCCTCTTTCATTCCTTGCTACAACCTATTTTTAGTGTCTACCTACATTGCCTCTTCAAAACATTTTGGTTCACCAAAATCAATCAACAATAAATAATACAATGAAGGATAATATCATTCATGGGGCCTACTTAACCTGGTATATCTTCTAACAACACTTGTAGGAGTTTGAGGTACATGTTGTTCCTGTTGTTGTACATTTTGATTTTTTTGTACCTTTGGAATTTCTTTTTTAGTGATCTCATCAAGCACTGTGTATTCTGGTTTTTCTTTTTCCTTTTTCTTTCCCTACAACTGATATTTGTACATGACCTTCTCATTGAATATGAATCTGTACTCCTAATTATTTTGTGATTTTCATAATCCCATAAGTGATAACCAAAATCATTAACATTGTATCCAATAAAGGTACACTTCTTGGATTTTTCCTCAATCTTTATTCTATTTTCTTTATCAATATGGATAGATGCTTCACAATCGAAAGTCTTCAAAAAAGAATAATTTACCATTTTATTTGTCCATGCCTCCTTTGTAATTCCACCATCCAAAGAGCTTGGAGGCCCTCTGTTTATTAAGTAAACAAAAGTATCTACAACATCTACCCAGAAATGTAAGGGAAAACCAATATGCAATCTCATACTCCTTGCACATTCCATGATTGTCCTATTCATCCTTTTTGACACACCATTTCCTTTTGGTGTTCTTGGAACCTTATTCTCTCTACGAATCCCATGGTATGAACAATAATAATAAAAATCCTTTCTTCTATATTCACATCCATTGTTTGATCTGAGACACTTCAATCTTTTTCCTATCTCATTCCCAACCAAAGCTATCCATTTCTTAAAAGTATGAAAAACATCATATTTTTTTTTAATGCAATAAACCCAAGTTTTTATAGTTGCATCATAAATAAAAGTAACATAATAATGAGAGCCACAAAGAGAGGTAATTGATTTGTTCCCCATATATATGTATGAACAAACTCTAACCTTTCACTCTTCGTTTCTTTTCCGACTCTGAGAAATATGAATATCTTTTGTTTTCCATAAACACAATGCTCACATAAATCCAAATCAATTTGTTTACTATCTGGAAACAAATTTCTTTTTTGAAGTATATGCATTTACTTCTCACTAATGTTTCCAATCATATGATGCCATAGTGTTGTATCCACTCCTGTAGAAGCTAACGAGATACAAGAATAAGTATTACCAATACATAAATACAATATACCTACCTTATCTCCTTTTTATATCACCAATGATCCTTTGGGGACCTTCCACACCTTATTTGTAAATATGGATATAAAACCTTCACTTGACAACTTCCCTTTTGAAATTAGATTTTTCCTTAGATCTGGAACATGTCTTACCTCTTTCAACAACCACTGATTTCCATTCCTTTGTTTTATTTTTAACTTTCCCATTCCAAACAATTTTGCATGGTGCATCATCACCCAAATGAACCTTTCCGAAATCAACTTGAACATAACATAGAAAATGTTTCCTATGGGGTGTGGCATGAAATGAAGCCTCTGAATATAATACCCAAGACTCAAAAATATTATCTACAAAAAGAATCAAAGAATCTTGTAACACATCACCTGTTACATCTGCTTCTTGAATTTTCCTCTGTTGTCCATCTCTTTGTTTCTTTGGAGCTCCGCAGTCTTTCTTCAGATATCTTTTCTTCCCATAATTCCAACACTCTATCTTTCCCATTCTATATTTGGATATTCCCTTCCAAGAATTGTCATGGTTCCCTGATCCCTTTCCTTTATCCTTTTGTCTTCCCCTGTTCTCCATGTTTAACACATTACCTGATGTCTCAACTATGCTTTTCCATCTCATTTCCTCTCTAAGGATAACATAAACAACATCATAAAATTGTAAAGTGCTTGAACCAGAGATGTAGTTACTTACAACCATGACCAAGTCGTTCCAAATTTATGGAAATCAACACAAGATTAGAAGAGCCATGACGTCATCATCAAAGTCCACTTTTACGGATATTAGTTGATTAGTAACCACATTAAATTCATTTAAATGATCTGCAACAAACCCACCTTCTGACATCTTCATATTAAATAATCTCTTCATTAGAAATACCTTATTGGACGCCGAGGGTTTTTCATACAGTTTAACCAATGCGTCCATTGACAACTTCATTGTCTTTTCTTTCGAAATATTGAAAGTCACCTATGTTGCAAGGATAAACTGTGTCATTCCTAGTTCCTTTTTGTTGAGAACCTCCCATTCTTCATCATTCATGGTCATCATATTGTTTTCTATTCCACCCAATGGTAGGAATAGAACCTTATGATATAATTAATCTTCCATCTACATCTTCCATAACTGGTAATTTTAGACATTAAATTTCTCAACCCTAAGATTTCCATATTCTGCCATTTCTACCACTCGAACCAGGAACCCTATTTTCCTGTGAGTTACCTTTCGCTTTGATACCAGTTGTTAGAAAAACATAATCGTGGAGCAATAAAATAAAATAAAATGCAGAGATAAAACACATAAACACAATATAATAGAGGCACATATATATTTGTTTCAACCAGAGTGTAATACGTCCACTAGAGAAATTGTCAAGTCCTTCCTTTTTATTATCCAAAAAATGAAGGGATACAACCTAAATCACACCTGATGTAACTTCCTCTTATTTGTATCATAATATCCTCTCTAAGAATACAATATTCACAATGATACATAGCCACAATACATTTCCCTCATAAAAGAGGGTTTCCTTTTAGGGAAAAAAATCCTAACATAACTTCTACCGTTAGATTTGTGACCTTATAATGAGTGGTCTATATTTACTATGAAATTACAATATACATTTACAAGGAAAATTTTACTTCGGGGGCTTTATTTCTCATAGACCCCCTCAGTTGAGGGGATGAGCCACCCTGCGTGGAGGGGTTTATAGTATTCATGGGGTATTAACACGGATGAAAACAAAGATGTATGAAATAGGAATATAATCATGCTCCACAACCAAAAAAATGTTCATCTCATCGCAATGTTGGTCTATGTTTGCCACATTAGCACATTGGGTTTTGTACCTAATATTGCGACAATAGGTTGTGTTCATCCCATTTCAATGCTTGGAAATGTTTGTCACAATGCGACCTCAAAATATGTGCGTCATAGTGTGACATGAGGATATGTTCATCACGTTGCGATGATAGGGAAATGTTCGTCACATTATGACATCATTTTATGCTCATCACATAGTGATGACATGACTATGCTTATCTCATTGTGACATGTGTATATGTTCATCACATTTTGATGTTTAGACATGTTTCTCACATTGTGATGTCGAGATATGTGTGTCAAATTTCAAAGTGAGGAAATGTTCATCATAATGCAATGAGAGGGTGATGTGCGACACATCGTGACATTTGTTTATGTTCGTCAAATTATGACATTACTATCCACATTGCAACAACATGGCTATGTTTGTCACATTGTGATGTTAGTTTGGGCATTGTTTGTGGCATTGCAATGTCGGGACATGTTTGTCAAAATGCCATGTTGGGAAATATTCATGACATTGCCACATTGGGGAATTTTTTTCACAATGCCACATCGGGAGATGGTCAACAAATTGAAATGTTTGGAAATGTTCATCTTAATGCAATGTTGGGAAACATTTGACACATGGTGATGTTGGTAAGTGATGGGGAGAATGCAAGGAAAGGGTAATGTTTGTCACATTTCAACATTGGGAAATGTTCATGAGAAGGTGACAAAGGGCTATGTTCGTCACATACCAAGTTTTGGTCATGAGCATCATATTTTGAGTTTATTGTAATGAATTTCTAGGTTTAGTTATATTGTGCGAGGTTTGTGACATCGCGACATTGGGAAAATTTTGTCACAATGCGACGTTAGATATGGTCGACATATTACCATGTTGGAAAATGTTCATCACTATGAGACGTCAGGAGATGTATGACATATTGTGTCATCGGTCAGTAATTGTGACAATGCAAGGACGGGGGAATATTTGTCACATTGCAACTTTGGTAAATTTTCATCACAATGTGATGAAGCAAAAAGGAAGATGAGATAATGAAAATGTCATGTTGCGACATTGATATAAGTAACATTATCATTGAATTCAATGTAAATATTTTTTCATAAAAAGAGACTTCAATAATAATATTTGAAGAACTTGACTATAAACAAAGTTTGTCACAATGGGATGTTGAGAGATGTTCTTCACAATGGTATGTTCATAAATGTTCATCACTATGAGACATCAAGATATGTTTGACATATTGTGTCATTGGTAAGTGATTGTGACAATGCAAAGACGAGGTAATTTTTGTAAAAATATGACATTGGGAAATGCTCATCACAATGTGACGAAGGAAAAAGTTTGTCACATACTAAAGGTTGGTCATGAGTGTCACATTTCGAGGTTTGTGTAAGGAATTTATAGATTTACATATTCATCATATTGTTCATCATATTGGAAAATGTTCATCACATTGTGGACTAAGTTTGACAATATTTTAACATTAGATGACTATGCTAAGTTTCCTATGGTTCAACATGGTGATTCTGTAAAATTCATGTTTTTCAAAGTGTGACATTGAGATTTGTTTGTCACAAATGCGACGTTGAGCAGTGTTCATGACATTGCGACATTGGTACATGTTTGTCAAAATGACACTTTGCAAAATGTTATTGACATTGCAACGTTGGAAAGTTTTTGTCACAGTGCCACGTCGGGAGATGGTCAATGCATTGCGATGTTGGGAAATTTTCATCACAATAAGATGTTGGGAAACATTTGACACATGGTGACGTTGGTAAGTGGTCGAAAAATGCAAGGAAAGGGGAATTTTTCTCACATTGAGATGTTGGAGAATGTTTGCTATAAGGAGACAAAGGACAATATCTGTCACATACCAAGGTTTGTTCATGAGCATCAAATTTTATGTTTCATGTAAATAATTGATAGGTTTAGTCATATTGGGAAAGGTTTGTGACATTCCAACATTGGTAAGAAAAATTCACAATGCAACGTCAGAGATAGCCGACAAATTGCGATGTTGGGAAATGTTCATTGCTATAATATGTTGTGAGATGTATGACACATTTTTTCATTGGTAAGTGATTGTGACAATGCAAGGATAGGGGAATGTTTTTCACATTGCAACGTTACGAAATGTTTATCACAATGTGACAAAGGACAAAATTCACCGCATAGTAAGGTATGGTCATTAGGAATTGGGTTTAGTCATATTAGGTTTTAGTCATATCAATGTTTCAAATTTAAGATCCATTTATTGGGGGTTATGTTTGTCACATTGCAAGGTTGGTTTATGTTTGACATATTATGAAAATATAGGAACTTAGAATCATACATATTCTAAGGAAATTGATAGGAGATCATTTTTTACTTTATAGATGATGATTTGAGATTGTCCTAAGGACATCGACAATAAATCATCTTCAACTTTTGCAGATAATGAATTATATTGGCTACAAGGACATTGATAGAAAATTGTTCAATAATTTATATGTGTATTAAAGACATTGATAGAAAATCGCATTGAAATTTACAGATTTTGATTTACACTTTTTTGAATGACATCGATAACAAATCTACTTGATATATACTTTGGAGATAGTGATTTATATTTTTTCTAATAACATTAATGGAAAATTAACTCAAAATTTTCATATGATGAATTATTCTTGTTATAAGGACATTTAAGTAGACCACATGTGGATCATATGATGTATATATTGCACCATTATATAATATATGACCATTATGCATCCATATTTTCATATTTTTCTATTTAAGAAATTGATCTTAAACAAATATCTTAATTAAATTTAATAAATATCTTAAGAAAAACCCTCTTCAAATTTAAGAAAACATTTGTTCAAAATTTAGAAAAGTATTTTTATCACAATTTTATTTAAATACTATACAAATACTATTTAATTTATTGTATCAGTCCATGACACACACAAGATCAGTTTACATATACACCAACCATTTCACAAATACCTTGTAGTTGCAACATTGAATGCTTCATATTTGACAAAAAATAAAGTGTACTGTCAAAAACAAGGCACTTTGAACTAGTTGTGGTAGATATTATATTTTTTAAAAGAGTAAAGAATTCCTTTTGTTTGAAAATATGATATAAATCCCATCTAAATTTTGAATCATTTATGTTGTCCATAATCGTTGCTCAACAACATACAACAATGATTATATTTAGTATTTATAATAAACACAACATGAATACACACATGAAAAGCAAAATATTGAATAAAATATCGATAAGGACCTTACTTGATAAAAACAAATAAAAGACACTTGTCAACTAATAAAAAACATTTTTCATGAAGAGAAAAAAAGAAGGAAAGATGTTGGACACACCTACCACACTTAGAGGGAGGGGTGAATGAGTGTGGGGATCTTTTTCCCAAAACTTCCCTCTTACACAAAAACTCCTTAGTTAACATTCAACATTTGCTCATTACTCATTATTGTCATTTATAATCAGTTAGATGTGAATACACACTAGCAACATATATCAGAAACATATATCAACAACACATCATCAACAAATCATCTCCACAAGGAAGACAAAGAACACAAGATGTATGTACAATTTTTCTTTTTATTATGGACTTCAATCTGAGGGTTTTTCAGCAACAACTGAATAGAGTAAAACTCTACAAGGTCACCAGCTCTATATGAAAGACTCAACTTACATTATTAGCACCAACTGAGATGAGGCAACAATCCTCAATAGATATCAATCTATCAACATAAACAAGTGCATCAACCATGCACCAACTTGTGCCAAACAACCTGTAATCAATCTGTACCATAAACAAGTGCATCCAACCATGTAACAAGTATAAACCAATCATGTGTCAACTAGTCATCAACAATGACTCATCAATATGTACCAACAACATCACATATACACCTCATGTATGTGCCAACTCATCAACTACTTGTCTCAACCATGACTAGTTTTGGATTAGTCAACAACCCCAATTTGAAATAATCATAAATTTGTACCTATAATGAATAAAGATCTGAAATTGATAAAAAATGTTCTTCAGTGTGTTTTATGCAATTCCTCCAGGTGGCACTACTTGGAAACTCACAGAAAAGGAGTTATAGAAAAAATGGCATACCTTGCTGAATTCTGGCTTATTCTAGAGAGCGACCTTGTAGAGTGTGCCCCACAAAACATATTCGTTGAATTCATATTAAAATGTTAAAAAGAATACTAAATACTGTACCCTAACCAACACATTTTGTCTCACTTAATTTGGATCTGTTATGAAGAAGTTATGACGTTTTTACCCGAAACACCAGTTTTTGACTAGTTTCAGGACTAGCCACAAACCCTATTTTCCACGGAGTGTAACTCCCAAAATACAATGACCCACAAGCTTAATTTTTACCACAGATAATTTTTTATGTGTTCTCAATGGAATATAAATTTCATGGTATGAATCATTATAGAAGAAAGGTTATAGTGAAAATGGTGAGATGACCTGTAAATAACATACCTTAGAAAGAATCATCAAAAGAATTTATCCTCCCTTCAATTCCGGCCCTATTTTGTTCACCTTCCTTCTGAAATTAGGCCTATATATCCTTGGTTATCTTAGTCACCTATATATCTTCAATATTCTTAAGTTTTCCACACAAAAAATGCTCAAGAGGCTCTCACAAGAAGCTCTCCATGAACACTCCAAAAGATACTCTCACAAGAAGCTCTCCGTTGATCCACAAAAAGGATGATCTACAAGAGACCATTGCTATCTTATTTATACTTTCATCCTCTAGTTAACTTAACCCATTTTTAGGTCACTTAACCCATTTCTAGGTCACTTAACCTATTTTCCTTATTTT
>JASDQU010108947.1:117973-159474 GCA_032191745.1 Picea mariana | reverse complement strand
GTAATCAACTTGTAACATAAACAAGTGCATCCAACCATGTACCAAGTATGTACCAATCATGTGTTAACTACTCATCAACTATGACTCATCAATATGTACCAACATCATCAACTTTACACCTCATGTATGTGCCAATTCATCAACTACTTGTCTCAACCATGTACCCAACATGTACCTCAACCAAAATCCCTCATAAATATAGTCATCCAAATATGATTTGTAACTCTGTAATAGACTTGGTGTATATGATCACATACCTGCAACCCTTTCTTAACTTTAACAACAAGAGACTAACATTTTCATCAAACCTTTCTTTAGTCTCACATGACTAGTTTTGGATTAGTCAACAACCCTAACTTGAAATAATCATAACTTTGTACTTGTAGTGAATAAAGATCTTAAACTAATACACAATGTTATTTAGTGTGTTTTATGCAATTCCTCTAGGTTTCACTACTTAGAACCTCTCAGAAAAGGAGTTATAGCAAAAATGGCATACCTTGCTGAATTCTGGCTTATTCTAGAGAGAGTCCTTGTAGAGCATGCCCGCATGAAATATTTATTGAATTGATATGAAACTGTTACAAAAATTACTAAAAAATGTACTATAACCAACACATTTTGTCTCACTGAAGTTGGATATTTTATGAAGAAGTTATGACGTTTTTACCCGAAACACTTGATTTTGAATAGTTTCAGGACTAGCCACAAACCCTATTTTCCACGGAGTGTAACTCCAAAAATACAATGACCCACAAGCTTAATTTTTTACCACAAATACTTGGATATGTTTCCTCAACGGCATAGAAATTTCACGATCTGAACCATTCTAGAAAAAAAGTTATTGCGAAAATGGTGAGATGACCTGCAAATAACATACCTTAGAGAGCATCATCAAAGGAATTCATCCTTCCTTCAATTACGGCCTTCTTTTCTTCACCTTTCCTCAGAAATTCGGCTTAGATATCATTTGGTTACCTCAGACACCTATATATATTCAATATTCTCAAGTGTGATCAAAATGAGAGAGCTTTGTCTCTTATTTATACTCTCAAAGTAGCTTCCTTAATAACATCTTCTAGGTCACTTTGCCCACTTTCCTTATTTTAGGGTTAACCCACTTCTAATTTCTCCATTAAATTTATTATTGAAATAATTTATTTTATATTCACTTTGAATTATAATACACTTATCACTTCACTTTATTATTTACCTTTTAAAATCTCTTAAACCACTTTGACTACTTTGACCTTTTGGGGCTTCTAGATGACATATGAGGGTCCTCCAACTTCGTAAGGCCATAAATCTCAAACTGTGAGAAGTTATGTGACATTCCACATACCACCAGAAATGGAATGACACGTACTATCCATCTATAATAGTATTACCTTCAAATATAACAAAAATCATATTGTTATCCATCAAACAAACTTGGGTCTATTACCCAAACCTGGGTTCTCCAAATTCACATGGTCATAACTCTCTAACCGTGAGGAGTTATGTGACGTTCCACATACCATCGGAAATGGCACGAAAATAACTATCCATATAGGATAGTTTCCCTGACAAATTCATTGTCCTTAACCTCATTATTCCACAATTAAGCATGGGTTCTCTTACTCCACAAAGCGTCTTCCCGTGAGGGATTTCACCATAAGGGGACCACTTTGGAGTTCATCCATATTTACTTCTTATCAACCATGACAAAAAATTAATGATTCATATTTATACCAAACAAAATTGGGTCCATTACCCAAACCTTTGTGCTACGGGGCTTTCTTCAAGGGTTGACATCAATGACAACCAACCTTAATCAACATTATTTCACTTCTACTTTCCGTTCTCTGTACTTGATTATTTTAATACTCAACTACTACATAACTTATTGAGATTTAATCAGATGATCCATGAATTTTTGTACTTGAAAGGTGCCATGCTCGCTACCTTTGCGATCTCTGCTGTCCATGACGAGTCTTGTTCTGCATGTTTCTTGACTATGTCATGCAGGTCGGAAAGTCTTCGGGTGGGCCGAATTCTGGGAGGTCAATTCCTTTCATCTCCCGATTAATATTTTCCCATCCCTTTTCTCACTCAACCCACTTCTTTTGAGTCTCCCGCTAATGTTCCTTAGCCATTCTTACCCAGTATTCGGTCACTTTCCTGATCTAATCGATGTTTCTATCCCTTAGAACCCGAATACTGTGCTCTTTGACGTCTCGACCCTTTTGAACTGCGCTGATGTAATCGATCCTTTCTACTGTTTGGTGAGATTTTTCATACCACCTTTCCAAGTCCTTGCAGGTTGCTAGCGCCATATGGGTGTCTTCCTGGAAATCGGCTATACCTGCAGTGAAAATGTGTCATTCATTTGTGAATTTGGCATAAGCATCTTGGAACTTACTTCTCAAAAACACCATGGCATGTGTGGAGTCCCGATAGTATTTTTTCAAATGGTGCAGATGATCCAACTCCTTTTCATCTCTTCTTGCTCTATCCAATGTGGCATCCGTGATAACCATTCCCGTGTTGATAAGCTCAGATGTTTTGGCGTGTTCTGTTTTGAGCATATTTTCCTTCGTATTGATGAGAATCGAGCTATCTAACATGAGCCTTATATTCTTAGTGGTCCTATTCATGATGGATTTTCTCTTCCTGTCATAGAAGATCTCTTGTATGTCGGCGACCTCATCAACAAGTTCAGGGATTTTTTGTTCTCCCTAGGTTAGAGTAATTCCCAGTCTCTCGGCTGTGTGTATATATTCTAGGATGGGTTCTTGAACTTGTTTTATATGTCTTGATGGCTCAACCTCCATTTGTTTCTAATCGTATGGTAAGGTATCGGCCAAAACTAAAGAACCAGGGGTAGGTTCGGTACATACTTGATAATCGACTGTCGAAGTGTCGATTTCTTTCTATGGAATTTCCTCTTTCTGACCACCCGATCCTAGCTCATCCTTCGAGCTATCTTTTGGGGTCCCCGATAGGTCAAGAAACTCAGTGTCTAAGGAAGTTTCGACCTCATAGTTGCTGTGCGAAATCTCTTGGAACAAAGCATCGAGACTTGGGGTGGATGCTTTCTTAGGTTCCTTTTCTTATGTAGTTGTTACTGGGGTTATCAGTGAAACCTATAAACTTTCCTCATCATTATATATGGTTATTAGGTCAAATAGGGGATTTGGTGCACCTGTCCCACTTGGCATCCTTGATGCCTCATGATTGGTTGGAATTGTCCTTGGTGATATGATGTGCGGTGATGTTAACTCAGGGTTTTCTGGAGCGGTAATTTATTCAAGTTACATTGGCTCTAAGCCACTTGGCTCTCCTATGCTTGTGATTGTTTCATCCAAGGGGATCCTTGTTATCTCTACGAGATCAAGATCATTCTATAAATGATCAATGATTATCTGGGCTCCCTTTCGTAACAACAATCCTCTCCTTTGTGGTCTTTGCTGCTTAGAATTCTTCCTTAACTATGAGGGCCTCTTGAGCCGATTTCTCTATTGTCTCCACCTGATCGCCCATGCTCATAGCTTGAACCTGGTCATGATCAGTTTGTCCCGAGAACATCTCGTAAAAATTTCATCCTCAATTTTTTCATGCATGTATGGCCAACAGGATGATACCTGTGAAGCATGTTTAGGGACCAGGCCTTTAGGGTCGTGCTCATGAAATCGTCCTGTCAGGACCCTGAATTACAACTGACTCAACCCTTCTTGTTTGGCTTGAGCAATGTCCTTTACCAAATAAAAATCCACATGGAAGCAGTAGGGTATGAAAACTCGCTTCTTGTCCTTGACTAGCGTGGTGTTATAACCTTGCAGGATAGTTTGATAGCAAATTTATCCCACAAATAGGTGGTCTGGGACGTGAGAAGGGAGTAGATGTAGTTCTTTGGTGGCGTCAAACACCCTGATATAGGTTGTGTGTTCATCTAAATACCAGTAGCCTACCTTCGCTACCATTTTCTTGGCTACCGCGAATAGTCTCCGACATTCCCTTTTAAACATAATAAAATAAATTCGGGCAATGAATTCATCGCAAATAAGGGCATAAGATTTTGTGTACCTGTTCTCCCATAGTATGGTGAATTAAACATGAACAGGGAGCTTCGCAACATGCCATATTAAATTCATTCCGGCGAAGACATTTCTTGCACAGATAACATCGAGCAGGTATGAGGCCATGTGGAAGGTGGGTGCTTCCCCTTCTTTCGGCGTCTAAGCCTTCTATACACAGATGCTCAATTTCTTGGAAATTATTTTTCCCCAGTTAAAGATTATCTCGGAGATCACCACAGTGTATGCTAGGGGAATCCATGCTTCTGAAAACTTGGAGTGATACTTCTCTCCATACAGTCGTCAGATGAGAGCCATCAAGTAGATGTATGACTCCCTCAAGTTAACTGTGCCATACCAACCATTGCTCTGATTTGTAAACTTATTGTCCTCCTTCCACCATGAGGCCATCAACTGGATGGTGTTGTGGAATTCCTAGAAATTCACAACGAATTATGTGTTCAGTCACTCCTCTGGGTCCCTGAGTTTGTAGTACTTCTGAACTTATGTCAGGAAGAAAACTCAGACCCACCTACCATTCTCATTGTTGATGATGAATTTCTACACCTCTGTATAGTTGATTAGCCACTTCAAAACCTCCATGCATGGAAAAATCGTAGTTATGCAGGCTACCATGTGTAAGTATGACCGTCGGATATTTGGAAACACCTAGTCGTCAAGTGCCCTTACATCTACATTGTTGTGTGGGATACATTCTGGGTACTCCTCTCGGATGATTTTGTTGAATAGGTCTCCCCACTATGGGATAATTACTTTGGATTTATTGTTTGCTTCTGTATCATCGAAGAATGGAGGTTGAATAAAAGATTTCTTTGTTGAGGTTTTAACAACCGACTCCACCCTGGGAGCGTACTCCAACTACCTCGCAGTACCAGGAGAAAAACCTTCACCTATTTCTGCTTCCTTTAGCTTAGGTGCTCTCAGCGAGCATCTGGTGGTTGGATTTCTCAGAGGCATTTTCCTTGTAGATAAATCATAGTTAGAGGATGTGAAAGAAATCAGATGTATATATAACAAATCACGATCGCCAAATTGAAAAACTTGAACACATACCTGTGCTTCTTGTTTAACTTGGTTTTCATAATCTGAGAATTAACACAGTCTCGAGATGCTTTATTTGCTTCTTTAGATGCTCTGGAATTCGAAATTATGTGCATAATTGTTGGGCCCTTCATTTTTGGATTTGAAGTTGTGCAAGAAGGACTACAGTCCCAGTTTTGGTTAAACAAGAGTTGCACAAGCTACAGAAGAAGATAGATAGTGGAGCAAGTAAAATAAACATAAATCAGTTATAGAAAGGGACATCGCAACGCCAACAAGGCAAAATCAGTTATAACATAACAAGGAAGCATGCGAGCCTAAAGCTAGAATATCCCACTCAACCTATATCTATGAGATGCATACGATTGTAAAGGGTTAGATGGGTTAGCTTATTTAGACAAGATAGAGGTGCAGATAGATTAGAGGTTCTATGAATGTAATTTGTACACAATTTTGGGGAAAAGGGTAGATAGAGCTCTGTGACATGAGTCCTGAGCTAGAATTTTGCAACAAAGTACTAATTTGTATCTCTGAGATTGTATCCGATAAGTTCTGATGCTAATATATATAGAGGGACCCAAAATTTTGAAATATAACATGTTATTCTATGTTTATTCTTATGAATTGCATCATTATAGTACTTGTTTATACTTGATGAGATTCATATGATAGTATGACTTATTTCATAACTTCAATATCTTTACTTCTAGGGTTATTGAGTTTGGATATGTTCTGTAGTTAGACTATATTGTGCAAGATCATGGTGAGTATTGAAGGTTTTGGGAACCCACCTAAGTATTCTCCTTGCCCTTCCCTATCTTTCTGTCTTGGTTGCGCTTCGGGTGAGACTTCTTCTCTTCAGAGGAGATGAAAATGCCAAATCTCTAGACTACTCAGTACCTTTTTTGGTAACCTGAGAAGGACCCTGGTCTGATCAATTCCACGCCAACAAAATGTTTCCGTTGCCGGGACCTGCATTAAAAGGGAACCTATAGGGAGAATGCTTCTGCGGATTCATAGATTCGATATTCACCACTAGTGGGAGAGAAATTTCGATGCCTTTATACAGAAATAAGCAGAGTTGAGATGAAAATCTATGAAGGATACACAGGATGTAGTCTTTTACTCTGAAAGATCGAGTGACCAGTACGAGATATTATGGGTTAAGTTCTCGGAAGAACTTTTCCACTAGATAGATAAGCTCCAAGAAGCTCTGGAATTCCAAGAATGAGTCAAGAAGACCTGCACTTGGGATATAGAAAATGTTGCAAAAATTCATAGGTTGGATCATCCGGTAACGTGAGGGATCAATTTCTAGGTCAATACCACATTAAAAGGATACATTATCAAGTTTGCAGTTGAGAATCATCAATCTTTTTCATGAGCAGAAGTAGATTTCAAGAAAGACACAAGGGGAAGATTGTTGAGAGAAATCCCCCTGTGGATTAAGGTTTTCTTGATGGAAGAGGGGATGTTGACTATGTCCCCGACTAAGATGGAAATGTAAACACCCTTTCTTGGGGTGGGGTGATTTTTGGGTGGAGTTATGGCTTGAGAGAGGGGAGAGGGTTTTTTGACAAATGGGAAAGCAACAAGAAATGGACTCAAGAGATGAGCGAGCCTTGAAAAGATCCACCATGGTTGAGAAGTCATGGCATGATACGATAAAGAAAGCAGCAAAACAGTCCTAGAAAATGTGGAAAGAAGTCGGACTAGGAGAAGTAGAGGAAGGACAGATGGAAGAGTTGTGAAAGATGAGAAGATAGTAAAGACTATCCAGCCAAAGGTTAAATGTGAGAGAAGCGCAAAGAGAAAGAAGTCTCCAGGAGGGTGGACAAGACAGAGAAGGTGTAGAAGTAAGGGAGAAGGAAGCTGACCTAGATCTTGAAGGAGAAAGAGAATATTCAGCCCCGATGCCAGAAAATATCAGGAGCTCGACTGAAGAGACCGCTCCAGAGGATGAGAACGAGACCCCCCAGATCAAAGAAACCTGGTCCGAAGCCAGTGGCACCATCCCGAATCACCCATACCCCAAGTGTCTTCTATACAAGTGGTAAATTCTATACTACCTTCTTATGCTATTTTTGTTCTAGTGTATCCAATTAGTTAGTCACAACTGGGAAGCGCGAGTACAGGGAAGATATTGGGATCCCATGGTAGGTCACAACTAGGACCGTTAGGTTTTATTTTGGTACGACCAGTAAGATCAACAACAGTTGGTAATGCAGAAGGTTCAATTGCTCGATACCCAAAATTCTAGGGTAAAGGAGACGAATATGTTGAGCAACATTGGTTCTTGTGTGAAGCAATCTAGAGGTCCAAAGGGACTCCAAATGCGAATAAATTGGTTGAGTTCCAGACTACCTTGAGAGGTTGTTCTCTCAAATGGTACATGAAGGTTATTGAGCCATGAGTGCCAGGAATGAAAGGTCAAGTGTTCATACTTGATCAAGTACGGAAAAATTTCATAGCGAATTTTAAGCTACCTCAGTTAGAACAACAAGCTCTGTTTGAGTTGTGCAAAATTCAACAAAGGGAAGGTGAATCAGTCTGGGAATACAACCAAAAGTTTAAAGATGATATAGAGAGGTTAGTGCATCCAATTCATAAGGAACACCAAGGAGAATGGCATACCCATGGATTGCTACCTCTTACAATGATTTCATTAATGCAACATCAAATAGCCTCTTTGACAGATGCCTTGGAACAATCAATGAGGATTGAAGCCATGGAAGGATATCTAGGGAGCCTGAGAATGACCAAACCCCCAACAGATGCAAATTTGGCACAACTACAAGGGAAAATATCAGCGCTTACAAAGAAGATTCAAGAATTGACAATACCTAGACCAAGATGACCACAAGTCTAGTCTACTGGATGTTACACAAAAGGACATCTAGTGAACTAATGTCCATGAATGAGGGGAATGGGACCTGCTCAGAATATGATGGGACCCTCACCAGGACCCATGGGAGGAGTTTCACAAGTATCTGTGAATTTACCATTCCATACCCCAATCCCTTTTCATGGTTTTCCAAGTAATCAAGCAGTGCCAACAGTTGAGTATTGCAAGATTTGACGAAGCCATGGGCATGGGCCAAGAAAGTGCCCCATTATTCAGAAATATTCAACAGTACCGAATACTGTGCACTATGATTTTTGCGCATCTACCACACATGCTATGAATCATTGTAAAGTGTTGGATGCACTTGTGGACAGTTTGGATCAAACAACATTCAGGGTGAATGAAACTCCTCAAGGATTGGGAAGGGGTCGAGGAAGTGGAGTTGGAGGAGACTTCATAGGAGGAAGAACTAAGGGAAGAGGAACAAGTATATGCTACAACTATGATGAGCAAGGCCACATGGCTAGATATCGTCCTCGTCCGAGGCGACCATGGTGCTCTCATTGCAGAACCAATGGGCATGCAATTGAAGACTGCCCAAAACTAATTGCAAAATGGGAAGATCAGGTATGCCAACGAGGAAATAACCTCATTAGTTCAGAGATAAAGAGAGTTATTAGGGGACAAATACCCAACCTTAATATCGTTACTCAAGGAGGAGAAAAGACTGGCACAGATGCTGACAATTTGCCTCAGATCTAGAAAGAAATGCCTAAGGAGGATATGTATGATCCCCTGAAACAAAAGTTATTCTTTAAAAATTCCATAGAAATATTTCAAAACATCCCTGGCCCTGAGATGCCAAAGAAACATCTTCAGCCTGTTTTTTACCCTAAGATTGCACAAGTCTCTGCTTCACCCCCTGCACCTTGAAACCCTGTAGTCTCGATGAGACAACCTGAGCAGTCACAAAATGTAGTTGACATGTGGTTTTAGTTATTTTATGATATTGTTGTGAATGCCCAGTTGACAGAGAAGTTGTGCAATGCATTGTACCTAGTTCTAGGGAATGAAGAATCTCCATAAACAAGAAAAAGGACTAATCTTCCTAAGAAGAATACTCAGAGAGTACAAAGAAGGAAAGTACGAACTAGAAAAGAGTTTAGATTAGTTTCCCAACTAGATGAGTTTGAGATTAAGGATGTTATGTTAGATCTAGGATATGATGTTAACATACTTCCTAAAAAGACTTGGGAAGCCTTAGGAAAACCTCAGTTGACATATTTCCCAATCCAACTAAGAATGGCTAATCAATATTACATTTTCCCAATAGGAAGACTGAAGAATGTGAAAATAGATGTTGTGGGAGTAAAAATTGTAGCTGATTTTTAGGTGATCGAAATCATGGGGGATAGATATCCTTATCCTACAATACTTGGTATTGATTGGGCCTATGAAAACTATGCAGTGATTGACCTAAAGAAAGACACTATGACGTTTGAGGCAGATGGAATAAAAGTAGTTCAACCCTTAGATCCGTATGTAGGCCCTCGATACACAGAGACAACAAAAAACAATATGGAGGGAGAAGACTTGGATTAGTTATACACTGTAACAACATGAACGAGAGAAGATTACATAAATCCTATTGTTGATGGATCAGTTAGCTGGAGGAGCATACAAACAACAGATGAATATTTAGAACTGACATTTTATAGTTTGCAGCAAGGTTCATATGAAATATTTTCAAGAAGATGCGCAATTGTTAGAGCAACTAGATGGGTTGTAACTAAGGTCATAAAACACCTGATATATGATGGTAACTCAGAAATTGAAAGTTTTTTGGCCAACATGGAGGAAAAGATAGCGGAAGATCAAAGGATCTCAGTGTCGGATTTATCCTTCTAGGACATCGCTGCCAGATGGTGGACTAATCATAAAGCCTTAGTTAGGAACTGGGACAATGTGAAACAAGCTATCCAATATATATTTCAAGATAAGGATCAAATGAAATTATATATGCAGACAGATTTCCAAGTTGCGCAATTGTTCAACAAGCAATCTGATCCTAAAGCACATATTGAACAATGCATGAGACAGTGGCAAGTTGTGGAAATACCATCTCTCTTCTGGGTTCAAGTATTTACCCATTCACTAGGTCCAATTCTGAAAGCTTGGTACATACATGAAGAGACTAGAAGACATACTAATGACTGGAAAACATTGGCAGATCAATTTTGCAAGGACTTATCATTTACAAGTAAGTACCCTGAGCTTAAAGTTGTCCTGCAAAGAATTAAAGAATTTCTTTTTACAGATACTGGTAAACGGAAATCAGACCTAGTGGTATGTGCAAAGCATAGCCAAGAAATTTAGTCTAACCTTCACCTAAACTTGGACAGGAGACCTATAGAATGCTATAAGATTGAGAAGGATTTGGAAAGTCTGGATGATTTAGAAGAATTGAGAAACTTAGCCATTAAGGAGACAAAAGGGAGCAGAGAAATCCAGAACATCATACCTAGTCAGACTGATGGTTCTTATAATTATCCATTGAATTTTCACAAAGTCAATATAGGGACCACAAAGGAACCTAAGATAGCTATGGTGGGAGATTACTGGGATGAGCAGACTAACCAAGAAATACATAGCCTGTTGCGGGAGTATGAGGATTTTTTCCCAAAAACATTTTCAGAGCTAAAATGGATTAAAGGAGCTATGGAAGAGATGAAGATTGAACTAAAACCAAGATCAAATCCTATGAGGCATAGACCATATCTCCTTAACCCCAAAGTGAAAGAGAGGGTTAAGAGGGAAATAGACAAGATGTTGGGAGTTGGACTTATTTTTGCAGTGGAAGAAGCAGAATGGGTTTGCCCAATAGTCATCTAGAGCAAGAAAGGCACATAGGACATTAGGTTCTGTGTGGACTATAGAAGCCTTAACTTTTCCTGTGTGCATGACCCTTTCCCAACACCTTTTATTGATGAGGTGCTAGAACAGGTTGTGGGGAAATAATCTTACTCATTTACAGATGAATTTTTGGGGTATCACCAAGTAAGGATTGCATAAGAAGACAAAACAAATACCACATTCATAATAGAGTGGGGGTCATTTGCATACAATGTGATGCCATTCGGCCTAAATAACACCCCTACAATTTTTTCCCGGATTGGAATAACAACTTTCCGAGAATTTATTCACAAGTTTATAGAATTTTATATGGATGATTGGATGGTATACAACCTACTCAAGGAACATGTAGCACTACTACATATGATGTTTGATAGATGTAGAGAACTTCAGATATTGTTGAACCTCAGAAAGTGTATCTTCTATGTGCCACATGGAAATTTGTTGGGCCACATAGTATGCCGAGAGGGAGTACTGGTAGATCCATCCAAAGTTGCAGTTATTGTGAACATGCCTCCACCTACAAGTGCTAAGCAGTTGTGCTCCATGTTGGGGCACACAGGGTACTACCACAAGTTTATCAGAAGATATGAAAACATTACTACACCTCTGGAAAATATATTGAAGAAGTCAAAAGTGTTCTAGTGGACCACAGAGTGATAAAGCATTCGATATCCTGAAGGAAAATCTCAGTACAACACCTATTCTGATATTTCCCAAACTAGGAAAATGAATTTCTTGTGCATGTAGATGCATCAGGTATTTCCTTGGGAGCCATCTTAGCGTAACTAGGAGATAGAGCCACAAATCATCCTATCTACTTTGCTAGCAGGAATTTGTCACAAGCTGAGCGCAACTATAAAACCACAAAAAGGGAGGGTTTAGCTATGATTTACGCTTTGAAGAAGTTTAGACATTACTTGTTAGGTTCTCATTTTAAGTTCTTTAATTATCATTATGCATTAAAATATCTAGTTAACAAAACTATTCTTAAAGGAAGAATTTGTCGATGGTTGTTACTGTTTCAAGAGTTTTCATTTGAGGTAATCATTAAACCTGGAAGATGAAATGTAGGGCCTGATAACCTTTCTAAGTTAGATTTAGGAGAAAGTGGTGGAGCAGTCGATGATCAGCTCCCAGACACCGACCTACTCTGGGTTGAGGCCATACCAGAATACCTGGAAGAAATAGCAGTCTTCTTAAGTATAGGGGCCTGCCCAAAAACATACTCTGCAACTCAAAAACATCACATGGTGGTTAGATCAGAAGACTACCAATTGATTGCAGGACAATTGTATAAGTTGGGACTAGATAGCATCCTTAGGAGATGTGTCTTACATCATGAAATACAAGACATATTGTGGGAGTGCCACATTGGAGTTGCGGGAGGTCATGTTGGAGGAAAGGCCACTGCGCAGAAATTCCTCCAAGCTGGACTATGGTGGGCCACGCTCTTCAAGGATGCAAAGGCATATGTTAGATATTGTGATGTTTGTCAAAGAGTGGGTAAGCCATCACGATGAGATGAATTTCCTCTTCAGCCAGTTCGAGCTCTACAAGCATTTGAGAAATGGGCGGTTGACTTTATTGGGGGAATCAACCCCACAACTAAGCATTCAAAGGCTAGGTATATTGTTACTGCAACTAATTACCTTACATGTTGGGATGAGGCAACAATTGTTTAGGATTGTTCGATTGATACTGCTGCTAGGTTCATTTTTGAAAATATTATCACTCGATTAGAATGTCTTAGGAGTCTGACCAGTGATCAGGGAGGTCATTTTATCATTAGCACAATAGAAAATCTTACAAAAGAGTTCTTGATTCAACATCATAAAAGTATCCCCTACCATCCACAAGCAAATGGAACTGTGGAAGCATTTAACAAGATTCTTGAGAGAGGATTAATGAAGGTTTCTTGCGCAAACAAGGAGGAATGGGATGACATAGTCCCAACAGTGTTACAGGATTACAGGACAACCACAAAGAAATTACACAAGTACACTCCATTTCAGCTAGTCTATGGGAAAGAGGTTGTGGTACCTGTAGAATTCATTGCTCCAAATTTGTACATTGCAAAGATTACACACATGTCAGAGGATGAATCAGTTGCATAGAGGCTCATGGAATTACAAGAACTCGAAGAGAACAGTTTTTAAGCAGAATTTCATCAATTAATTGAGAAAGCAAGGAAAAAATATTGGCATGATAGACACATTAATACCAAAGAATTCACACAAGGAGAAAAGGTCCTACTTTATGAAGTTGATACCAAAAAAATCCAAGAAATTTGCACATGCATTGGTTGGGACCATTTATAATTGCGGAAATCTGACCTTTAGGAGCAGTCAGACTCGAGAAACTGGATGGCATGCTGCGGGCAGGATGGGTGAACAAAGTTCACCTGAAACTTTATATGTCTCAGAATTGAGCTAAAGGATTGTTGCTCAAGTTTGAAGGAGCATGTATAGTGGTTAGATTTGAGTTTTTCTACAATTACTATGAATTCAGTTAATAAAGTCGAAGAGTGCATTGTTGCACCACGACATGTAGTTCATTTTTTGTTTCTGTTTAAGTGTTGTTTTGATGCAAAACTGCTTAGTCAGTAGCGTAGGATTATAAGCATCAAGAAACCATTAATGAATGTCATTAATATTACGGGGACCCCTTTGTGGTCGGTGGGAGAGCGAATCCAGATGCAATCTGAGTCCATGTGGCCCACGAACCCAGTCCAGTCACAACCTTTATTACCGCTACAATAACCCGTCTGAATTTTGTTAAACCATAAATCCGCAATACGCGAAGATGTCATCGGTATACACGCCAGGATCCTCATCCATTAAATGGTAAGGTATGAAATCGGCCACGTCCCTGACCAACTTGCCCAGTAAATGCCGAGATCACCAGAGAGATTTACCCCGTTAACCAGTCTCGTTGAACAATTCAGATCCAAGTTGCGTCTATAGGGTAATGATGAATAACAATTATTATTGAACTTTCTAGCTAAGCCCAAGTATAAGGATCTGAGAACTTGTATAAAACGCATTGTTTCCCAGAGATAACTTAGAGGTTTGTGAATTCTAAAGCATGAGAAATCTTGTATAATCCCTCAACACTCAGTCATGATCCCCAATCACTTTGTCTCCTACGGAATTTGTTGATAGTTCAGATTCACCATGCCAATATCTACATGAAGAAGAAGGGTCGTTTCAAAGGATGCAGTACCATATGAGCCTTGTGACCCTTGGGTTGAGATCGTAGGCAATCTCAAAGGGATGGTTGAGCAAGTCAAGCTCCTCAACCTTGACCTGACAGACCAGGTTATGTTCCCACAGATCAATATAGATGTCTTTTGGAGTGTCGCTCCAAATGAGTTGGGAGGCATGTAGTTTGTGTCGAAGCTCGAGTTGATCAATCTGTTCAACTCTACCATCATGAAACTTAGGGACTTACCAGTTTTCGGCACAACTGGGGAAGTTGCGAGGTGTACCAAATTTATCATCAGTAGGGTACATGACATAAGCCTGTGGTTGGATAGGAGATATTGAATTCACGCATAGGACATCCACCAACTTACTAGATTTTCCCTCGAGCATGTGGACATGTTCAAAGGTTTCCAGGGTCCCATTAAGCATGGAAAGAAGAAGGGGGCACCTAGTCTATATGAGAGATTTCATACATAGGGGGGGGTAGTGCGCACAACCAATATTGACCCCAAACAAACTGAGACGGTCAGGACCGATTTCTACATAATTGCTAGAAAGGTCATGAGGTACTACTACAAGGGAGAATGTACACTTGATGCTCTATTAGTGGCAGAATTTTGCACCAATGGAACTATCTTCAACTGGTGCAACTACTTACTAGAGGAACTCCTTGTGGCCTGCGAGGAAGCATAGGAGAAAGGTGGTACTTTCACCTACGACTACTTGTTGCTTGAGTTCAAAATGTTCAAGTGGATGCCACTCGCTGAAAGACCATTGGCGCCAACAGATAATGGGCACTTGGAAAAAATGTTCGAGCCCTGGCATTCAAGGTTAGACTCCGAGAACACCGCCTTCAGCAACATAAAGTTCTCCAAGTGGTACAATAGATTGATCGATGCAAAACAAAGGTTTCTTATTCTGAAGGAACTACTCAACTGCAACACGCAGAACATAGCCTTCAACATTAATTGCCACCATACATTTGTGTGGCCAAGATATGCCAATAGGGAGGAATTCCATTCACGCATGCTTCCATTCTATTTGGATGAGGAGGCCTTCGACAAGGAGGTTATGTCGTGAACTAGAGTCAAACGCAACCCATGCAAGTCAAGGATGCATTACGTTCTGCTCGTCGAGCTGCTGTAGAAGAGAGGTCATGAAGCAGGGGTAGGACCAAGCTCATTCCTGGAGGTACATAAGAAATAAGCCCCAAAACAGATGAACTCCAATGAGGAGGAAGAGATGCAACCACTGGAGTGCAAGAAGAGAACATTGTCACTATTCGCACAACTGCCGGAGTGAGCTATGTTGACAGGTAAGGATGTCAACGAAATACATAGTGTTGCATTCATCACATAGCCTATGACCAAGAAACCCAGGACGAGGATCTCACTAAGTGAGGTTTTGAACCCCAAACCATTTCATCCACTATCCCCCGCACTCGCTCAATGGCTCGAGCAACCCATATTATAGACATCAAGGATGACCCTGAGCCTAACACCATTCCATACACCACCGTCATCACTAAGCAACCTCCATCCCCACCACAACCCCAGTCACCACCTCCAGAAATCAAAATTCCATCCCAAACTAGTGATCCAGAACCCATGCAACTTGATCCCCCATAGGTACCTGAGAAGAGACCAGTACTCTCTGGTCCAAACCCAAAAGTACCCAAATAGAGGCTACAACTGACTAGGCCAAACCCTGAAGCCTAGGAACAACATATTATACCCTTTTTTTCTTTTAAGGACACTCCATATTCAACGAAGATGCAAGTAGGACAGAAGCTGCAAGTCCTAAGTCCTCAACGACCAAGGTTGAGGGTGCCATTGGAAGTGCAACCTTGGAAGTTGAGGTCGATAAAGAGGCAGAGATACCAGAGGTTTAGAAGGAACCTGAGATGACTTCAGGACAAAGAGCAACGTCAGTGCAAGAAAAAATGGAGCTAGCCCTCCAAAACCCTCAACAATGCACAGAGTTGTTGCAGCTCTACCTGTCCAGAAAAAATGTTTTAGCATTCCTGCTAGGGGCGTTGAGGTTGAGGATTTCTCCAGGACCATATACAATATAGGAGGAGGTAGATACTCCCTCAGAGCATTCAATTACCAATGGACTTCCATTGCATGTTTTAGCACCTAGGGATTCCACCCCTTCTTCCGCTGACCTTGCATAGTGGCCAACAACGCAACTAGTCGGAATGATCAGAACCTCAACTCATCAACTAGAGCAGAGGATCCAACAGAATGAAAGGACTGCAGAGTTCGCAAGGGAGGGGAAAATCCTTTCTCAAGTGTGAAAAACACAGGAAGAATTCACCAAGATCTAGGTGGGGTAGAAACTAGAAAGATTCTAGGAGAGGCTTGCTGAAGCCTGGCTGGAAATAAGGAAGGTCACACCCCAACTTCCATAATATAGTGACATAGGAGAGCCTGAGAATCAGATTGAATTACTCCAGGGATCATGGTCATAGTTGGCCATTCGTGCAGAGAATCTAGAAGTGCATTTTCGGTAGAGTCAGCAAGAAGCAGAACAACAGCCTCAAAAGTTGTAGGAGAAAATGGAGAAAGTAGTGTTGGAAGGAAACAATGCTCGAGCAACACTACACAAGCACACAAATGAGTGCACAAAGATATTCTGAGAATTCAGCGACTGGATGAGAATTATCGCTAGGCGCAACCAGACTCTAGAGGATGTGTGTGCGAGAGTACATTTGTTGAATGAAGAAGTTGTGGTCACGATGGACTGGCTAGAGAAACAAGAGAAGTTTGATCAAATTCAACAAGAAAATAATGAGTTGAACACTCTGTTTGAAGTGCAATCCATAGCCAAGAAGGAGTTTCACAAATTTCAACCCATCATTCAGACAATGTATATGAAAATGCATCAGGTAGATGCTACAACAAACTATGAATGAAAATCTCTAGTCGTATCCAATCCAAAAAGATGTATCACAGATGTGACCCAGTAGTTTGTCGTTGAGGCCTCACTCCTTTCCAAGAAGTGGTAGGATAAAATTGGGAGTTTCCAGGAAGTCAGAAAGCAGGCCTTAGATTTGGTCCTAGAGTTGGGCCCTTCATTTGAAGAGGTAGAGAAAGAGAAATCCCAAGCATAAGAGGAAAGTAAAGCGGATAAGGAGGACAAGGGAAAGAAACATTTACTCCTAGAAGTTGTGAAAGAGCCAAGTACTTGACTCGAGGGAGAGTCAAGGCTTGTGGTCGAAGCCTGTTGGGCGCTTATTTATTGGATTTGAAGCTGCACAAGAAGGACTACAGTCCTAGTTTTGGTTAAACAAGAGCTACACAAAATATAGAAGAAGCTAGACAATGGATCAAGTAAAAGAAACAAAAATCGGTTGTAGAAAGGGACAATGCAATCCCAACAAGGAAAAATAAGTTATAACAGAACAAGAAAGCATGTGAGCCTAAAGCCAAAAGATCCCACTTAGCCTATATGTATGAGATGCATATGATTGTAAAGGGTTAGATGGGTAAGCTGATTTAGACGAGATAGAGGCACATACAAATTAGAGGTTTTGTGAATGTACTTTGTACACATTTTGGGGGAAAAGGGTAGATAGAGCTCTATGACATGAGTCTCGAGCTAGAAGTTTGCAACAAAGTACTAATTTCTATCTCTGAGATTGTATCCGATAAGTTCTGATGCTAATATATATAGAAGAACCCAACATTTTGAAATATAACGTGTCATTCTGTGTTTATGTTTATGAATTGCATCGTTACAATACTTCTTTATTCTTGATGAGATTCATATGATAGTATAACTGCTTTAGCAACTTGAGTATCTTTACTTCCAAGATGAATGAGTTCAGATATGTTCTGTAGTTAGACTATCTTGCACAAGATCATGGTGAGTCTTGAAGGTTCTGGGAACCCACCTAGGTATTCTCGTTTCCCTTCCCTATCTTTCTCTCTTGGTTTCACTTCGGGTGAGACTTGTTCTCTTCGGAGGAGATGAAAATGCCAACGCTCTAGACTACTCGGTACCTTTTGTTGGTAACCTGAGAAGGACCCTGGTCTTATCAATTCTATTCCAACAAGAATGAAAGTGTTCAAAGACGTTCTAGATATCTAAACATGGATGGGCTTACCTTGTCACAACAGTCATTCAATATGGGATATGAGTGTGGTTCTATAAAATATGCCACCAGATATTCAATATGTTTAAAATTAAATTCGATCATAGGTCAACGACACGAGCATGTGTGGTAACGTGGCCTATCGGTGATTTCAAATCGTCATTGTTCAATCGGTGCATGGGTTATCAACATATGTGAGATGAATCATTAAATAGTCTATTAAATTCCAGAATCCAATCGTTTCTCGTGCCTAAAACATCCCATTGTTTCGCCAGTCCAATTGGTGAGTCGGGGGTTGGGGTTTCTCTTTAAACACTTTTCGTTGATATATCCTTGCAAAATATTTGACGATGAACTATCTTTCCGTACACAGCTGACATTGCAAGGCTGACTAGGACACAGGGAATGTTAAGATGACTCAGGATGAAACTAGGTCGTACAACACCCCTATGCGACAAATACACGTGGCCATCGAAACCGATGCCTTCGTTTACCCGTGTTATTCAGAATCAAGACTTTGCTTAAGCTAAACGTTCTAAAACCCGATCCTATCTTTTCGATGTTAAAAAGTATCAAGGATCAACAATCGACGATAAACCAACTCAAGTTCTCCTGGAATGACTCTCTTAAAAATTTCCCGATGCCGAAAGTGTATCGGGGGTCGACGATCGACGATATGTTTAACGTAGGAAAATCAATTGTTTTAACCCTTTTAGATTTCCTCGACCTAGAGAAAGTGCATTGGTCATCGAATATCGATTGAATGTTCATGGAGAATAACTCATGCAAACCAACCCCACCTTGTGCCGATGTCGATGGTGCATCAATGATCGATTCTTAGTGTAACTGTGTGGCCACTTTACCTGCTTGAATTTTGCTGACGCTGAACACAACCGCATTAGTCGCATTGTAGGTTGTAGATGCTTGGTTAGAATGCCAATTTCTTTTAGGCACAAGGTTTCATTTAACAAGTTCAAAAAAATCTAACTTGATTGATAAGAGTCATGAAAACAAAAACAAAATGAACCATCCCCCAAAGTGAACTTAATTCAGAAAGTAAAAGAAAACAAGTGGTACCCAAAAAGTGATAGAATTTCATAAGGCTTTTAGGGTGTGTTGAGCGCTCAACAAATGGTGATTCACTGGGTGAAAGAAGAATCTTTGTTCCTTCCCCGGGCTCAGCTGATGCAGAAGCTGGTTAAGAACCTAACTAGCTTTTCTTCTTATCAGAGTCTCTCCTCTCCTTGCATTTACAATTCCCCCAGTTCATGAATCTAGGCCCACCTATGGAGTTTCAATATTTATTCTTCCTTCGTTCCTCTTTACCATGACCCATGCCCCCTTTTGAAAAGAGTCAAGTAAATAATTTCTTTTAGTTATCATCATTTACTTGCTGTGGTGTTTCTCTGCTACCAACGAGTGTCCATATCCCCAACAGAGTCACCCCAATGTCACAGACCTTGCTCTGCTACCAGCAAGCACCCATGGCCCCAACAAAGTTATCTGCATACCCTCTTCTACTTTTCACTCATTTGATATAATTGATTTAATTTTGGCAGAGATGCCCTGAGCGAGTGGGAGAGGAGGACATCTATTATCTGCAAGATGAGATGGTTAAGGTGAAATTCTTCCTAGCTCTGTCTAGAGGTACATGTGGTCCTTTCCAACTTTCCATATTTCCCTTTAGGTTTTACCAGACCACGAGGAGGAGACTTCATCACTTTCCAATCTTGTTTATTTGCAAAGGTCAGATACATAACTCTTTTAAGAAAAAACATTTTTCCCAATGTTTCTTATGTTGCATGTAAGCATGAGTCAGGAATAGAGTTTGTTGCACCATATTGATTAAGGTCAACCAGTGCCTTGCGTAACACAAATTTATTGCACAAAAATACCACATAAAAGAAAAATAGAAATAAAAGACTCTGTAATCAGTCTATCTTATGCCTACACATTTATTCTAATCGTAGAAAAACATGAAAACACACACACATTTTTTTTTTTTAACATAAATATTGTTTTAGGGCTTGGCCATTCACTGGGAGGGCATCGGGTTCCCCCTCAGATTTTGCACCGATACATGCATGCCCTAAGTTTCTTGGCTACCTGGAAAGGTTTGAGCCATAGATTCTAAAACTTCGAATGTTTTCCCTTCTGTTCATTTTCTTTGTCCCATTTTAGGACTAAGTTTCCTACTTCAAAATTCTTCTCTTTGGCCTTATGCTTGTCAAACCATATTTTAACTAGCTGCTGATGAGCGAAGAACTTTGATTTTTCTTTCTCCCTTTCCTCTTCCAACATGAGGAGGGTATCAATTCTTTGTTGAATAACCGATGAGGGTTTTCCTCCAAATCCCTAAGCAAGCTGAAGAGATGGAAGATATAGCCCGTTCGGGAGAATGGATTCTTGTCTGTATACTAGAAAATATGGGGAGTTTCCTATAGATTCCTTTGGTGTTACTCTATCGACCCATAAGGAATTATGAAGTGAAATAGGCCAATTCCTATGATTGTCTACAACTTTTTCTTCAAGATCCTCACTAGGTTCTTATTGGTTGACTCTTCCACTCCATTCCCCTGTGGATAATAGTTTGCAGAGTATCTAATTATGACTCCTCTGTCTAGAGAAAACTCTGTTAATAGGGTGGAATAAAAGTAAGCAACATTGTCAAAAACAAGAATGGAAGGCATACCAAACCTTGTGATCAGTTGTTGATCTATGAATTGGATTACCACCTTTTCATTCACGTGAGTCAGAGGGATGGCCTCTTCCCATTTTGTAAAATAGTCCATAGTAGTCAGTATGTATCTATGTTTTTTTGAAGAACTTGGGGTAATATCCCCTATAACATCTAACCCCCATTTCTCGAATGGTCTGGATATGGCCACTAGTTGGATTGGGACAACTGCTCTCTTTTCCCTCCCCACACTTATTTGACAAGTTTTATAGTTTCTAGCGTATGTATGAGCGTCTCTAAACAAAGTAGGCCAATAATAGCCGACTCTCAATATCTTGTGAGTGGTGGTATTCTATGCAAAGTGTCCACATGCAGGACCATCATGGAGCTCCTTCAGAAACTTGTCTGTGTCTTCACATTCGATACATCTCAAAAGTACCCCATCATAATTTATGCAGAAAAGCACCGAATTTATGAGGCGATATTGTGTCAATTTCATTCAGAGAGCTCTCCTTTCCTTAGGGTTTTGGTTTTTTGGGCAAGTCCCATGATGCAGGAGATAAATTAGTTTTCCATACCAAGACTCATGCCTCGAGGGAAAATATAAAGCTTCACTACACCATAGAGCCAATTCATTCTCCCACCCTGAGTCTTCATTTACTTAGTCTTGGGATTCAATGACTAGTTTACACAATCCCTGTCCCTTAACCAGTTTGGCAGGTTTTATATCTAAATCAAATTCTTGGACAACTTCCATCTAATTTCCTCTACTTTCCCCCATCTCTTGTTGAGTGAATAGGGATCAGATTGAGGGGTGAGGCACAATGAATTTGGTGTGATGTTTTAGGATGTAAGATCTCAAATGTTTTACTGATTTGTACACTGCATAAGATTGTTTGTTTATAGCAGGGTAATTCAGTTCGGCCCCTTGGAGATTAGTGCTCATAAATGAGATCGATGCCTCATTGTTGTAATCATCTTTATGAGTTAATATTGCAGCTAAAGATTGGCTGGAGGCAAAAGTATAGAGGAAACAATCTTTTCTAAAGTTGGGACTTCGCAACACCAGAGATTGAGATATTGCAGTCTTGATATTGTTGAAAGCATCTTTTCACTCGCCATCCCACTTAAAATTAGCATCCTTGTGAATCATTTTTTGTAAGGGTTTGATAGTTTCAGTGAAATCGGGGGTGAACTTCCTCACAAAATTGATTTTCCTAAAGAAGGATTGCATGGCCTTTTTATTGTGGAGTAAGGGGAGCTGGGTTATTGCCTTAATCCATTCTAGGTCTATGCGAATTCCTGCTTGAGATATAATATGACCTAGTAATTTCCCTTCCTCTACACCAAAGATAGTTTTATTAGGGTTTAAAGATATACCATATTTCCTACACCTTTCAGAAATCTGGGTTAGATGTTGGATGTGATCTTCTCTTTTCTTTGAATACATAGTCATGTCATCTAAATAGACTACTACACACTTTTTGATCAATCCTGAAAAATCTATGTCCATGGCCCTCTGGAAGGTTGCCCCTACATTAATTAACCTAAAGGGCATGCATTTATAAGAAAAAGTTCCCCACTTGGTTCAGAAGGTAGTTTTCAATCGGTCTTCTTTTGAGACTAGAACCTGGTTGTAACCTGAAAAACCGTCTAAAAGGGAGAAAATTTCAGAACCATACATGGTCTGCAAGAGCTCTTCCATTGGTGGGACTGGGTAGTTATCCTTTTCTAATTATTTTTTGAGGTTTTTGAAATCCACACACAGGCAGATTTCCCCAGACTTTTTCTTGACAGGAACAAAATTTACTACCCAGGCAGAGTGTCTAACCTGAAAGATAATTTTATAATCTAGTAGTTTTTTTAACTCTTGACACATGAGGGGTTCCGGAGATGGGTGGTACTTCTAGATATTCTATTGGAAGAGTTTTAATCCAAATTTTAATGAGATTGTGTGTTGAATAATGTGAGTGTCATAGGTTTTCAGATCTCGATACCTAACCACGCAAAAACATATTGATATTCTCTGAAAAGTTTGAGATAGGATTTCCTTTCTTCTTTATACATTGTCTTGCCTAGATTTATATTCTTACGGTTTTCCAGGGTTCCTAGATTTATAGTCTCATACATGGGACACGAGCTCCTTGTATTTGTGTTTGTTGACCCTTTAAATCTTTCCCTCAAGTCAAAGAGGTTCTCCAAATTGGCTACCCCTTTTAGTATCGTGTGAAACTTTGTTACTAGAGTGATCTATTTTGCCTCTTTGTTCATGGGAATCAGTTTCTACTAGTTGCTCTTGGAATACCTCATCATCAATAACCGGGTCTTTAAAATTTTCCTGAATGGTTAGGAATTCTATAATCTATTCATCTCCTTCAAAGACCTTCCAATTGGAAATATTGTTGGGCACTGATGGTTTGTAGAGTAGTTCCATAGTGAATCTGGAGTCTTTATAGTCTTCTAAAAGGGATAGCCTTGAGACAACAATGGCTAGGGAATCAACAAGAGTATTCTTTGTCCTGGGAATCGTTGTAACATTGAAGGCCTCAAAATGATCTGTTAGCCTGTGCACTTCCTGTTGATAATTCCTCAGGTGGAGAGAGTTGCAATGTATAGTATTCTTTACTTTCCTGACGATAATTTTAGAGTCCCCAAATTTTTTTAGTTCTTTAACATTTAAGTCTATGGATTTCTTTAGTCCTTGCACTAAAGCTTCATAATCGAAAATATTATTAGTGCATTCAAATTCTAGTCTGTAGGATAGGAAATTTCGTTTCCCCTTTGGGTCAATGAGGATACATCCTGCTCCCATCCCTTCTTGCGATTTAGACCCATCAAAGTACAAGGTCCAAACTTGTGAGAGAAAATCATCAGCTTCTCCATGCCTACTAACTTCCTCCCCTGCACCTACTTTATTTGTGGTTTCCAACAGAGGTTCTTGACAGAATAGGATTTCTTCCGTCACTACCAGTAGATTTCCTTGAAAAGTCATTTCAAAGTTTTGAGTAGGAGGTACATCAGATGAGAGAGAGGACAAATTGTTGAAATCAGAATCGCAGGAGGAGTTTCTTAGCAAGGGGAAATATGCCGACGAGGGTTCATTGAAGGCTTCTAAATCAGTGATAGTATGTTTTATATACCTTTCCCTATAGATCCTAATCATGTTTGTGTATCCCTTTAATGGTAACCAGAGGTGAGCCTAGTCCATGATAAAGTATCCATTCAACTTCTCGGACCAATCTCGACTAAGTAGCAATCCATAAGCTTCTGGTATATCCACTACAATGATGTCAATTACTTGATCAGATTTCAGGTGCGTAGCCATTCTGATCATCACATCCTTGATTTCCCCAATAACTTTCACCTGAGTTCTGTCTAGTTGTATAACATGTTTATCACTTTTGAGCAGAACTTCATTTAATTTCTTGTAGATAGATAATGGCATGCCATTAAAGGATGCCCTTGAATCAACTAAATAATTATGGAGATTTTTTTTGAAGACTTCAAATGTTAAGAAGAATGGTGGGACAAAAGGATTTCATTTCTTATCTATAGAGAAAGCGTTCAAATTTGGTTTATTTTTTAGATCTGTGGGGGATGGGACTTCCCCTTGATTAGTTCTTGTTATAGGGGTTTCTACTGATTTCAAGGCTTGTAGAAAAAAGTCCTTTTGCTGGGGAATTCTACACATGTCCATGACCGACGCATTAGCCTTCAATATTTATAAGTCTTCCACTATGTTATATTCTAGCTTGGGTGACTCCCATGTATGGATATTTATAGGATTTTTTTGGGAGACAAAAGGTGCTTTCGGGTGATCGATTGTTTGTTTGCCTCTCGAAGTTTGGACAATGGTAAGGTCATTTGAGACCGGTTGACCCCTACTTCACATTTGCACAACCAAAACCTCAATGGGTGGTTCTTGAACCTCAAATATATCATCGGAAGGCATTGGCAAGTCAGGATCCCACAACAACAGTGTTGTTTCTCTGGCAGCTTAACTTCCTCTTGATCAATGATATTTAATGTTTAGTCGCTTGATTGTTCGGTAAGGCAAACTTCATCTAGGAATTGATTAGACATCAAATTCATAGCATTCACCTATTGGGGACAGTCTCTTTTGAAATCTTTCTCTTGATGATATGTACAGAAAGAGGTAGAGGCTACATTACCCGGATCGATGTTTAAGTTGGCTAGGGGGGGGGTTCAATCACTTTGAAAGGTGGGTTTCTCTTGAAAAATGTTTTATATGACCTTTGACCTTGATTCCCTTCCTATTCAAGCGATCTCCTGAGATCGGAGATCGCTTGNTGGGGACAGTCTCTTTTGAAATCTTTCTCTTGATGATATGTACAGAAAGAGGTAGAGGCTACATTACCCGGATCGATGTTTAAGTTGGCTAGGGGGGGGGTTCAATCACTTTGAAAGGTGGGTTTCTCTTGAAAAATGTTTTATATGACCTTTGACCTTGATTCCCTTCCCCGACACTTCTTTTCATGTCTATGATTTTATTTGACAATTTCTTTATCATCCATTGTAGGTCTTCAATGTCTCCACTTCCCTTTTCAAAACCTTGTTCTATTTGTTTTCTTGGGGGTCTAGTCAACAAGAGTCCTCTCCTGGTTGGAGGTTGATATTCCTTCTTAACTAGTGAAACCGAGCCCTCTTTTCACCCCTTCATTTGGAACTCAATTGTTTTGTCTTCCTCAAAATTTTCAGCTAGGGTATGCTTGGCAACCCTTTTTACAAACATGGAAATAGAAGCAGGGAGAGCATTAGCATATACCTCAATTTGAAACTCCTAAGTGGGTTTAGCTTTGGGTTGAAATTTGTTTAGGATAGTGGTAAATCATTGATTGAAGTCTTTAACCTTTTCTTTTGAACTCATGGTGGCGGAAAACATTTCATCCATTAAAGCTCCTTTAGTGGTTTCTTATACAAATTTGTCTAAAAAATCTTTTTGAAACTTTGTCCAACTAGTTATGGACCCTATAGGCAAGCTAAAATACCATGTGGAGGATGAATTCTCAAAGGTATAGGGAAAAAGCCTACATACTACATCCTCATGTTGGAAATTCATCAGTCTAATAGCTAGTATGAACTTTTTAATGTGGTCTTCAAGCAATCCGAAGGTTTCAGGTCAAACTTGGGAAGTAACTTTTTTGGATGTCCAGGGAGGTTATGTACCCATCTGGGGATTGCCAGAGCATCTCTGGCCAACCAAGGTTGATTATTTTGAGGTGAGCTTCTCCTTTATTCGTTATGATCATTGTTATCCTCCATGTCGCATGAGTCCAAAGCTGAGCGATCTGAGTTAAACCCTTCCTCGTCAGATTCAAAATCGTCAGGATCAGAGTAGTTACCAGCTGGTGTTTTGGGGATCATATTAAGGGGATGTTTGATCTCGTTGAGGGAAAAATATATCGGGTCTTCTACTATGTGAACAAAATCCTAGTCAGGGGTGTCGACCACTGGTCTTCTTACTTGTTTTCTATGAGGGAGTAACAGAGCTAAGGGTAATGATCCAACTTTTTGGGCATAAACTCTTGTAATTATTTTGAACTGGTTCAACTCCTCGTGAGGAAGAGAATAAGGTATTTCAGGGAATATATGTTCTTCCTCGTGCTGGGGTGAGTTACTCATTTCGGGAGTACTTTTTGTATGTGGGCTATCTTGAGAATGTCTAGCCATTCATGTGGGATGTTTTGAATCTGTAGGCTATGCACGATATTATAATATTGTTATCCATTCATTCATTTAGGCCCTCCCTTTAGCGCTAATTCTGTTGAGGGGTCCTAAATCCATTTAACTCAATAGTAGGAACCAAACCCACCACAAAGTCCCAATTAGACTCTGCAACATTTGATGGTGGAATGGTTCTCCAGATCTTTCGATCTGGCCAAATTATCGATGGGATTTACGTAGTGATTGACAAGATATCTTCCTATGAAAATTCATCCTTCAGTTTAAACGTTCTCTTTTGTATTTTCTTTTATTAGATGGGTCTTATCAAAAGATGTTTACTGGTATAAACCAACTGGTAAAAGGGATTCTTAACTATTGAAGAAGGTTGAGCTTGCGATAACCCTTGTGCTCAAGCATGCAAAAAAAGATATTCACACCTATGACAAGCCTAGTACTAATACATTAACTTGCTGGTATTTCAATTATTGACTGAGGTACAATTATCTTAAGAAAAATATGTATGCAATGAGATGATGGAAAGAAAAATAGTTTCCTTATCTCTAACATTAATCACACATTAACACAACGATTTGCTTTCATCATTAGAGACAAGAACTACAAAAAATATTGAAACAACTAACTTATCAATAGATTCAGAAACTCTTACTCATTAAACATCCATTAATGAAATAAAGTTGGAAGTAGTTCCTCCTTAATCCAATCACAAAACACCTTTGATGAAAAGCAGAAATTTGTCTCTAGTCCTAAACATGACTTCTCAATTAAGGTAGTTCAGAAATAGTTCTTTACAATTCCAAAAATGAGGTCCTAAACATGACTTTTCAATTAAGGTAGTTCAGAAATAGTTCTTTACAATTCCAAAAATGAGGGTCTTTCCCAAAACCATTGACCTCTGCTAAAAGATCAATCATATTTATTTATAATGAATCATTGAATAAAAATAGCTATTACAATTGCAAGTTAAGTAAAACAAAATATCACCACATGGCACTTTAATCTCTTTGTTCTTTGAGAATAATCAAATGGTTTTACTGAAGTGGATGATTCTTTTTGTATTTCGATCATTTGAAGAAGAGTTCCTCGCAAGTGTTGGCATACAAGAACCTGTGTTGGTCCATTGGGGATGAAATAATTTCTTTCACTTCTACTACCCATTCTCTGTACTTGATTATTTTAATACTCAGTCGCTGCACAACTACTCAAGCTTTAATTGGATACTCTATGAATTGGTGTACTTGACCTGGCACAATGCTCACTAACTTTGTGATCTTTGTTGTCCATGTCAAGTCTTGTTCTGCATGTTGCTTGACTATGTCATGAAGCTCGACAACGTCTTCAGATGGGATGAATTATGGGAGGTTGATTCCTTTCATCTCCCGATTAATATTTTCCCATCCCTTCTTGCACTCGACCCACTTCTTCTGAATCTCCTGCTGAGGTTCCTAGGCCATTCTTACCCATTATTCAACCTCTTTCCTAATCCGATCGATGCTACTATCCCTTAGCACCCAAATATTGTGCTCTTCGACGTCTCGGCCCTTTTGAACTATGCTGATGAAATCAATCCTTTCTATTACTTGGTGAGTTTTTTCATACCACCTTTCCACGTCCTTGCAGGTCGCTAGTGCCATAAAGGTGTCTTCTTGGAAATCGGCTATACCTGCAATGAAAAGGTGTCATTCATTTGTGAATTAGAATAAAAAAATTGGAACTCAATTCTCAAAAACATTGTGGCCTGTGTGGATTCCTGATAGTAATTTTCCAAATGGTGTAGATGCTCCAACTCCTTAAGTGCAACGACCAACTCCTTTTCATATCTTCTTTCTCTATCTAGTGTGGCATTCGTGATAGCCATCCCTACACTGATAATCTCAGATGTCTTGGCATGTTTTGTGCTGAGCAACTTTTCCTCCGTAGTGATGAAAATCGAGCTATCAAACGTGAGCCTTCTCTTCTTAGTGGTCCTCTTCATGATGTCTTTTCTCTTCCTATCATAGGTGATCACTTGTATGTCGACAACCTCATCAACAGGTTTGGGGATTTTTTTTTCTCCCCAGGTTAGAGTATTTCCCAGGCTCCCAGCTATGTGTATCTATTCTAGGATGGGTTCCTGAACTTATTTCATATGTCCCTATGGATCAACCTCCATTTATTTCTCATCGACTGGTGAGGTATCTGCCAAAAATGAAGAACTAGGGGTAGGTTCGGTACTTAATTGATAATAGGTTTCAAAGTGCCAATTTATTTCTATGGAATTTCCTCTTTCTGACCACTTGATCCTAGCTCATCCTTCGAGCTATCTTTTGGGGTCCTCGACTTGGGGTGGATTCTTTCTTAGGTTCCTTCTCCTCTATAATTGGTACTGGGGTTATGAGTGAAACCTTCGAACTTTCCTCATCATTACATATGGTTATCATGTCAAATAGGGGATTTGGTGCACCTGTCCCACCTGGTGTCCTTGATGCCTCAGGCTGGGTTGGAATTGTCCCCGGTGATTTGATCTATGTTGATGGCAACTCAGGGTTTTCCCAGAGCGGTAATTTCTTTAATTTGCATTGGCTCTAAGCCACTTGGCTCTCCTCTTCTTGTGACTGGGTCATCCAAGGGGATCCTCATCATCTCTATGAGATCAAGATCATTTTGTAAATGGTCAATGATTCTCTAGGCTCCCTCTAGTAACAACAATCCTCTACTTTGTGCCTCTGTGGTCTCTGTTGCTCGAACTTCTTCCCTAACTCTGAGGGCCTCTTGAGCCAATTTCTCTATTGTCTCCACCTACTCGTCCATGCTCATAGCCTTGAACCTGGTCATGTTTGTGTTGGCCATCCTTTGTACTACCTCCTCCCAGTCCTGAGCGCATTCTGTGAAAATTTCATCCTCAAATTTGTCATGCGCATATGGCCAACATGATGATACCTATGAATCATGTTGGGGGATGAGGCCTTTAGGGTCGTTCTTGCGAAATCAGCCTATCGGGAACTTGAATTCTAGCTGACTTAAACCTTCTTGTTTTCCTTGAGCAATGTCCTTTACCAAATAAAAACCCACATGGAATCCGTAGGGTATGAAAGACCGCTTCTTGTCCTTGACTAGTGTGGCATTATAGCATTACAGGATAGTCTGATAGAAAATTTCTCCTACAATGAGCCACTCTAGGACGTGAGCAGGGAGTAGATGTGGTGCTTCGGTGGCACCAGACACCCTGATATAGGTTGTGTGTTCATCTAAATACCAGTGGCCTACCTTCTCTACCATTTTCTTGGCTATTGCGGATAGTCTCAGGCATTCCCTTTTAAACATAATAAAAAAAAAATGGGTGATTAATTCATCGCAAATAAGGGCATAGGATTGTTTGTACCTGTTCTTCTATAGTATGCTGAAGTAAACATGAATAGAGAGCTCTGCAACATGCCAAATTAAATTCATGCTGGTGAAGACATTTCTCACACAAATAACATCAAGCACGTACGAGGCCATGTGGAAGGTCAGTGCTTCCCCTTCTTTCGGCGTCTGAGCCTGTTGTACATAGATGCTCAATTGCTTGGAAATTATTGCTCCCCAGTTGAATCTTCTCTTGTTGATCACCACAGTGTATTCAGGGGCATCCATGCTTCCAAAAACTTGGAGCAGTCTTTCTCTCCATACAATCGACAGATGAGAGCCATCAAGTAGATGTATGTCTCCCCCAAGTTAACTATCCCATACCAACCATTGCTCCTATTTGTAAACTTCTTTTCCTCCTTCCACCATGAGGCCATCAACCAATTGGTGTCATGGAATTCGTATAACTTCACAATGAATTATGTGTTCAGCTGCTCCTCTAGGTCCTTGAGTTTGTAGTACTTCTGGACTTCTGTTGGGAGGAAAAATCCGAAACACCCGCCATTCTCATCATTGATCAAGCATTTTTGTGCGTTTGTATGGTCGATTAGCCACTTCAAAAACTCCATGCATGAAAAAACTGAAGTTCTGCAGGCTACCATGTGTAAGTATGACTGTCGGATATTTGGAAACACCTGGTCGTCAAGCGCCCTTACATCCAGGTCGATGTGTGGGATACATTCCAGGTACTCCTCCCAGTTGATTTCATTAAATAGGTCTCCCCACTGTGGGAGCATTACTTTGGATCCAGTGTTTTCTTTTGTATCATTGAAGATTGAAGGTTGAATAAAATATTTCTTCGTTGAGGTTTTAATGACTAGCTCCACCCTGGGAGCATACTCAAACTGCCTTGTAGTACCAGGAGAAGAACCTTCACATGTTTTTGCTTCCTTTAGCTTAGGTTCTCTTGGCGAGATTTTGGTGGTTGGATTTCTCGGATGCATTTTCCTTGCAGCTAAATCATAGTTAGATATTGTGCAAGAAATTATATGTATATATAATAAATCACGACCGCCAAATTGACAAACTTGAACAAATACCTCTGTTGCTTGTTTAACCTAGTTTTGATAATCTGAGAATCAACACAGTCTCTAGATGCTTGCTTTGCTTTGTTGGATGCTCTAGAATTGAAACTTGTGTGCATAATGAAAGTGTTCAAAGTCGTTCTAGAGATTTAAAAAAGGATGAGTTTTCCTTGTCGCATCAATCATTCAATTTGGTATATGAGTGTGGTTTTATAAAATATGTTGCCAGATCTTCAATACGTTTAAAATTAAATTTGATCATAGGTCGACGACATTGGCGCGGATTGTAACGTGGCCTATCGATGATTTCAAATCGTTGTTGTTCAATCGACGCATGGGGTAGCAACATATGCAGGATGAAGCATTAAATAGTCTATTAAATTCCAGAATCTGATCGTATCTCGTGCCGAAAAATGCCATTGTTTCTCTATTCCAGTTGGTGAGTCGGGGGTTGGGGTTTCTCTTTAAACACTTTTCATTGATATCTCCTTGCAGAAGATCTAACGCCGAATGATCTTTTCATACAGATCTGATGTGGCAAGGCTGACTTGGAGGTATGACTAGAACACATCGAACCTTAAGATGACTCATGATGAAACTAGGTCATACGACACCCCTATGCGACAAAGAAACATGGCACTCGAGACCAACGTCTTCGTTTACCCATGTTATTCGAAATCGAGACTTTTCTTAAGATAAATGTTCTAAAAACCGATCCTATCTTATCGATGTTGAAAAGTATCAAGGATCGATGATCGATGATAAACCAACCGAAGTGCTCTCGGAATGACTCTCTAAAACATTTCCCGATGCTGAAAGTGTATCGGGGGTCCACGATCGACGATATGTTTAACGCAGAAAAAACAATTGTTTTAACCCCTTTAGATTTCCTCAACCCTAAGAAAGTGCATAAGTCATCAACTATTAGTTGAATCTTCATGGTGAATAACTCACACAAACCAACTCCGCCTTGCGCTGATGTCGATGGTGAATTGATGATTGACGCTTAGTGTAACTGTGTGGCTACTTTACTTGCTTGAGTTTTTTCGACACTGAACACAAGCATGCTAGTTGCAAATTCTTAGTTAGAATGCCAAGTTCTTCTAGACACAAGATTTCATTTAAAAATTTCAAACAAATCCGACTTGATTGATAAGAGTCATGAAAACAAAAAACAAAATGAACCATCCCTCAAAGTGAACTTAATTCAGACAATAAAAGAAAACAAGTGGTACCCAAAAAGTGATAGAATTTCATAAGGCTTTTAGGGTGTGTTGAGCGCTCAACACCACCCTCCAGATCCTTCCTCCTCGGACCAACCAAATGCTACTGATTCCTCTCATTTTCTACATTTTCAATCCAACTCCTTTCATCGTGACCCCCGTCTTCCCCACATTGAGTTCAATAAATTTGATGGCTCCGATACTACGGGTTGGGTCACTCAAATGGAGCATTATTTTTCTTGCATGGTATTACTTATGAGTTAGCCAAACTTCACTATGTTGTCCTCTATATAGATCTTGAACAATAACAATGGTGGAAATGGTGTAAAAATTCACGTCGGGGGTATATTTTCTGGACCCAGTTTGTTGCAGAGCTCTATGACCGCTTTGAAATTGATACCTATTACCTCGATCATTTTACCAAGTTGAAATAGTCAGGCACATTGGAAGACTTTATAGCTTCTTTTGAGCATTTGGCCTTTCCAACTGAGGGCATGTCAAATGCGTTTTTCCATGAATTCTTTATCAGTGGCCTAAAGAATGAAATCTGATCCCAGGTTCTCATGGCCCACCCTTAGACTTTGCTGGAATATACTAAACGTTCTAAATAGGACCAACAAGTTGTTTTTTCCTAGAACAAAAACCCCTCTTTTGTTCCTCGCCCTCGACCCACTATTCCTAACCCCCCTGTCACTCCCCTCAAGGTCTAGAAATTAACCTGGGATGAAATGGATGAACGCCAAGTAAAGGGTATTTTCTATAATTTTGATGAAAAATATTTTCTGGGGAACAAGTGTAAGGAACAAAAACTTTTTATGGCCATTTCCGAAGATGTTTGTGAATAAGATGTGATAGTTCCCCTTGTTGAAGAGCAATCCATTCCCGATGCTACCAAGGATTTTTCTCACCCACCTAAAGTTGACCAACTCATTTCCTTGCATGCCCTCACCGAATTCTCTTCTCCACAAACCCTCAAGCTCATTGGCTATATTAAGCATAGGAAGGTCATCATCTTTGTTGACAGTGGTAGCACCTACAATTTTATTCATCGTGACATTTCCCTTGAAACCAATTGCTATATTCGTGCTGTCAATAATTTTCAAATCATGATAGCCAATGGTGGGTCCATGAAATGTGGTGGGCATTGTGAAAATGTACATCTTCAAATTGGACATTACCACTTGAAATCTGATATGTTTTCCATTGAAATGGGTAGTTGTGACATTGTGCTAGGTGTTGAATGATTATGCACTTTGGGTCCCATTCTTATGGATTTTAAGAAATTAACCATGCAATTCCAGCAGGAGGGACAAAGGTATCACTTCCAAGGTCTCATAGTTGGTTCTCCTGAGATCACCAGTTCCCATCTCATGGAAAATCTGCTCAAGAAAAGCCACTCCAATATTAATGCTCAACTCCATTCTATTCAAGCAGTTGAGACACCCTCTATGCATCCTGACCTCCAAGCGATTCTCTCCAAACACCAAGCTGTTTTTTCAACTCCTCAGGGAATTCTGCCTTCTTGTTGTGTTCATGATCATTCCATACCCCTTGTTCTTGGAATTCTTCCTCCCAATGTTCTCCCTTATTTTCATCCCTTTGACCAAAAGAAAAATTGAGAAAATAGTGCAGGAATTGCTCCAAGTGGGTGTTATCCGCCCTGATACCATCCCTTATTCTTCTCCTGTGGTCATGGTACTTAAAAAAGAAGGTACTTGGTGCATGTGTCCTGAATTTCTTGCCCTCAATAAACTCACCATCAAGGACAATTTTCCCATTCATGTTATTGATGATCTCTTGGATGAGTTGAGTGGTGCTCAGTACTTCACTAAACTTGATCTGCATTTTGGATACCACCGGATACATATGCAAGAAGCTGACATCCCTAAGACTCCCTTTCAAACTCATGAGGGTCACTATGAGTTCTTGGTCATTCCCTTTGGCCTATGTAATTCCCCGTCCACCTTTCGAAGCCTCACGAATCATGTCTTATGTCCTTTTCTACATCATTTGTTCTTAGTTTTCTTTGATGATATTCTCATCTATAGTAAAACTTGGAAATACCATTTTTCCCATGTGGATCAAATTCTCTATCTACTCTCTCAGCATCAAATTTTCCTCAAACAATCTAAATGTACCTTTGGTGCCTCAGAAGTCAAGTATTTGGGTCATATTTTTGGAAAGGTTGGTGTCGGAGTGGATCCTAAGAAGATTGAAGAAATGAAGGATTGGCCTCGCCCCAAGACTATCAAAAGCTTGCGTGGTTTGCTAGGTTTAATAGGTTGTTATCGCAAGTTTTTTCAGAATTATGGAAATATTGTGGCACCTCTCACTTCTCTCCTTGAAAATAATTCTTGCACTTGGACTCTCACAGCTGATCAGGCCTTTCAAGCCCTGAAGGAGGCTCTGTGTACTACTTCGGTCTTGGCCCTTCCTAATTTCAAAAATACCTTTGTCTTGGAATGTGATTCCTCCAGGAGAGGAATTGGAGTATTCCTTATGCATGAGAGCATACCTTTGTCCTTTACCAACAAACAATTTTTAGAACACCATTTGGGCCAATAAATATATGAAAAGTAAATGTTGTCTATTCTGCATGCAGTGGATCTATGGCATCCTCATCTCTTGGGGAAACACTTCCAAATTAAGACAGATCATCAAAACCTCAAGTATTTTCTGGAGCAACGACCTTCCTCTCTAGAGAAACAAAAATGGGTAACTAAGCTCTTTGGATATGATTATAAGATCATTTACAACAAAGGAAAATAAAATTTGGTTGTTGATGCTCTTTCTCGAAAATATGAAGATGAAGGGTCCCTTTTCTCCCTCTCCTTCATTGTACCAGATGGGCTCCAAGATGTTCACCAGGAATTTCTACAAGATCTTAAAATTTCGCATCTGATCCAACAATTGAAAGCCAATTCTCCAGTTTCCCCAGGGTACTCTTGGCACAATGATGAGCTTCGCTACAAAGGCCGTTTGTATTTAAGTAAACAGTCACAACTTAAATCCAGGGTGCTTTCTGAGATTCATGCTACACCCACAGCTGGGCACTCAAGGTTTACCAAAACCTATGAAAGGGTTAAACACTATTTTTTTTGGGATGGTATGAAAAATGACATTCGCACTTTTGTGGCAGGATGTGATGTTTGTCAATGTAACAAGGGAGAAATAATCAAATCTCCTCACACACTCCAATTGTTTCTGATTCAACCTGTTATTTGGAGGGACATATCTATGGATTTTATTTTGGGATTTACCTAAATCAGGAAATAAGTCAGTCATCATGGTGTTAGTTGATCGTATTTCCAAGTATGCTCATTTCTGTGATCTTCAACATCCATTTATTGCATCCACTGTGGCTCAACTTTTCATGGAGCATGTCTTCAAGCTTCATGGAATGCCTCATTCTATTTTTTCTGATCGAGATCCCACTTTCACCAGTAATTTTTGGCAAGAACTATTTAGGCTACAGGGCACCCAATTGCATCTCAGCACCACCTATCATCCCCAGACTGATGGCCAAACTGAAGTTATCAACAAGTGTTTGGAGACTTATTTGAGGTGTTTTCCCTCTAAAAGAAAACATTAATGGGCTCAATGGTTACCATTAGATGAATGGTGGTACACCACTTCTTACCATACAACTACTCACATGACTCCTTTTGAAGAAGTATATGGAAAAAATCCACCTTCTGTTCTCTCCTACATGATAGGTGTCTTGAAGGTCCAGGCGGTTGACCAAACGCTTACAGTTCGAGAAGCTATTCTCCATACCATCTAGGAGAATTTGGTCATGGATCAGAATCACATGAAGAAACAAGTCGATCAAGGTCGCTCAAAATGTCAATTTGTTGAAGGAGACTAGGTATTTCTTCGACTGCAACCTTATAAGAAAAATTCACTCAAGGCCGAACATTGCTAGAAACTAGTGCCCAGATGTTATGGCTCTTATATAGTTCTATAGCACGTGGTATAGGTGGCATATCAGTTAGCTTTGCCCAGTTCTTCTAAGATCCATCCTATTTTTCACATCTCTTGCTTAAATAAGGTGATTGGAACTAATTGACAAACTCAAACCATCCTTCTCGAGTTGGATGAAGAAGGATCCATATCATTGCATCCAAAATAAATTTTGGACCAGTGTGAGCTTCATCTTCACCAGAGCACCATCAAAGAAGTTTTAGTCCAGTGGAAAGATACAACTCCATACGATGCCACCTGGGATCCAACTAACATTCTGCAACAATTTCCTCATCTCAATCCTTTAGGACAAGGATGAGTTTAAGGGGAAGGGCATGTTAGGGACCTAACCTACCTAATCCCTCAAGTGGGTATAATAATACATTTCCATGTACTAAAGGTCATACTAATAAGGGATAGCAATAAGAAGGAATAAGTCAAATGTAAGAAGACCTAATAGAAGCTTCTGATTCTAGAAAGATATTCCTCTAGATTTTTCTTTTGGATAGATAGATTTAGTATAAATAAGAGTAGAGGGTATGGGAAGTTTTGTCTTGAAGAATTATTGTAATAGAGATCTACTATGTTGGAGGTTTCCCCCTCAAAGAGGCAAGTGAACCTTGTTTCCTATCAATAAAACTATAATTATGGTGTTGTGGTTCCATATAATTTGTTGTTTTGTTGTTATATATGCAATATTTTTGTATTATGTTTCTATGCCAGTGTTAGTTTATGCATTATTTCTCTTCTCTACTAATATAATAGACTTGGTACCTTATAAAAATCCTAGCCCCACCTAAAAGGGGCTTTGTTCGATCGAGATATGGAGGGATTTGTTGTAGTTGTTTTGAACATAGGGGAGACTCTCATCCCATGTGCGTCGATGTTTGGAGTTGTACATGTGAAAGATATGCATTATCATCTTGGTGACGACCTCTATTTGGCCATTATTTTGGGGGTGGGAGGCAATGCATTTGGTGAGCTTTGTGTTCAACAATGACCAAAGGATTGACTAGAATTTTTCTTAGGAACCTACTATCCTTATCTGATATGATGGTCTGTGGTATCCCAAAATGTACCCACACATGTTCTAAGAAGATCTTGGTAGTGGAATCCATTGTGATACTCTTCTTGCAGGTTGCTACAATGGCCATCTTAGAAAATGGATAAACAACCACAAAAGCACAATCATTTCCCTACTTGGTTGAAGGAAGGATAGAAATATAGTCCATCAAGATGGATTTCTAGGGCCTGTCGGGAGTAGGAAGAGGGGTGTAAAAGCCTTGCCTCTTAATGGTTTGTTTGGAAATGGCATAGGTAGTGAAGGACATAATATGATTTATGACATCCTGTCAAAGTTTCTACCAATAGAAATACTTTTGTATCACTGTCACTATATTTTCCATGCCAAAATGTCATGTCATCCAACTGTAGTGAGATTCCCAAATCATCTTCGCATTCTCACTTAAAGGAACACAGAGATGGCCTAGATGGAATAAAATTTTGTCTTGAATATGAAAGTCGGTGACAGTCATGCCCATGCCCAGTATCTGGTAAGTGGTAGAAAATTCAGGATCACTCTCATAGAATTTGGGCCACTCAAAGGCCTCATGTCCATAGAAGTGGAGCACCATGGTTAGTGTTGTAACTAGAGGTCGACCCAGGAAGTCAATGATGTGATTGGTGCTCCCTGTCTTATATTTGACGTTGAGATGGAACTTTTGCAAGTATGTCGACCACTTTTGATGGAAATCATTCTGCAATTTTCCTTGTGTTTGCATGAATTGAAAAGGCTTGTGATCAATGTGTATGACTATGTCCTTCCCAAGAATGCAATTCTTCCATTGGTGGTAGGCTTGTACAATGGAATACATTTATTTGTCATAGGTGGGGTACTTATAAACAAAATCTGATAGTTTCTCACTATGATAGGCCATTGCATGAATGTGCTAAGTGAGAAATGCATCCACAACGTAATCTAAAGCATCATTCTCAATCTCAAAAGGTTGTTATAGATCGGTCAAGGAGAGCACCAGGGTTGAGAAAAAGTGATGTTTTAGATCATGAAATGCTTGTTTTTTCGACTTTTCCCACAAAAAATATTCTTTTCCACCACCCTTGGTCACTTAGCTGAGATCCCATGAAATATGGGAGAATCCCAACATGATCCTATGATAGAAGTTGGCAAGTCCTAGGAAACTCCGAAGCTCGAATATTGTGGTTGGGGTTGGCTAGTAACAAATGACTTGGGTCTTGGTCAGATCCACATGCACACCATGATCATCAACAATGTAGCCTAGGTATTGGACCCTTTTCATGTTGAAGAAGTATTTTTCTAAGTTAGCATATATCTTGTGTTGTTTCAGAGTGCGAAGGACCTATTGAATATGTTGCAAGTGTTCCTCCCAACTCTTATTGAAGATGAGGATATCATCCAGATATACCACCACAAAATAATTGATGAAAGGTCACAAGATATCGCCCATCAATCTCATGAAAGTTGGGGAATTCATCAAACCAAAGGGCATGACCAACCATTCAAAAATACATTCTTTATACTTGAAACCAATCTTCCTACATCATTTTGTTCTATTGGGACCTGGTGGTAGCCATAATTCAGGTCAATCTTACTAAAGTACTTGGCTCCCTTGATATGGTCAAGAAGGTTATCAATTCAGGGAATTGGGTACTATTTCCTAACTATGATTTTGTTTATATCCCTGTAATCAATGTAGAGTCGCCAGGTCCTACCTTTCTTCTGCATGAGTACAATTGGTATTTTGTAGGGTGAGGAGCTTAGTCAGATGTGACCCTTTTGGAGAATCTCTTGGATTCGGAACTTGATTTACTCATTTTCTATAAGATATCAATGATAGATTGGACCATTGGGTAGAGGTGCGTCGGTGGTTATATTGATTGAATTATTTACCTAACAGTGTAGAGGTACCCCATTGGGTGAGGAGAAGATGTGTTTGTATTCTTCCATGACCTTGTCCACCTTGTTTTCTTGCATGGAGAGGCCTTGTGTGAAGGCCATGGATATGAATACGACCTTTAGTTAACTTCGAGAGAAAATAGTGAAGAAGACAAATTTCCCAATTTGGGAGATGACCTTCTTGCATTTCTTAGTGGAGATCAAAGAAATAGTGGTGTGTAGAGCTACCTCTGGTATCCTGTACAATTGTCTACCCAAAGTAATAATAACACTATGAGGTCTAGGCTCATATATATCATGATGTTTCCACAATTATGGTTGGCCTAAAATAACATCACAAACTTCAAGGGGGGAAATAGAACACAATACCTCATACTTAAAGGGCTCGATGTCGTAGGGCAGACAACACTATTTTCTAACACAAATATATATCCCTTGGTGGAGTCACCCAATGGTGTATGGTTGCAGTTGCGGTGTGCTGGAAAGTCCAATCGCTTGAATACCTCTACTAAGATGAGTTTCTTTTGACTTATGTTATATAAAATGAAGTGTAGTGGATCACCCTTCACCCACATATATGAGTGAAAAAGGTTCTTACCTTCTTCTAGTTCTTTGGGTTCACTTGGTTGTACCTTAGTGGTAGCGAAAATGGCATTGGATTCAACATCAATGAACCAATTTATCTTGTATATTTCTAATTCAAAGTTAGAACCCACATTTAACTATGAGGATTTCATCTTGGACACCAATGACTGCTTCGAGAGACATTCTTTGATGTTATTCCAGAGGATGTTATGGAATTTTCACCACTTTGTAATGTCTTTCTTCATCTTCCCATTACCCTTCTTTGTTTGCATCTTGGATTGGTTATCCTGAAACGGTCCATCCTTGCTCTGTCCTTTGTTCTATGGGTTGGTGTTTCCTTTGTCCTACTTTTGTGGTGAGGAATTTTCAAATCCAAACTCCCACAACTTTTTTTAAATTTTTTTCTTGATTTTGACTGCATAACGATAAGTCACACCCAATGATGACATGTCCAAAAAATCCTTTTTTTATGGATGCATCTATGCAGACCATCATGGTACTTGAGCACCAAATTTCATTCAGATTCTTTGATACCCAACTTGGTGCACAATGTATGGAATGCATTTGTGAACTTTGGCACTATTTGGTCCTTTTCCTACCACAATGTGTTCCATCTCATATATCGGTCATCATAGCTTCCAACAAGGTAGTATTTTTTCTTCATAACATCCCTGAAAGAACCTAAAGTGGGTACAACCACAAAGTTGTGGATTTCTCTGTGACATTTTTCTCACAGTAAGTCTCCCACCAATCCTGTGACATTTTTCTCACAGTAAGGAGTGCAAAGGTAATCTTTCCTCTATCAGAAAAATTATGCATAGAAAAATACCCTTCTAGTAGATTCAACCATTTATCTAGAGAAAATGCATCTATATGACATTCAAATACAAGAATATTAAGACCCACTTGTATCTTGAAGGGGGAAGTGCCTCTAAAGTGGCCACTTGATCAAGATGTGTTGGTTGTTCGTAGGCATTGAAGGATGAAATGCCAAAAGGTTTGTGTTCCCTGATGGGTGTAGTTGACACGTCAACCTCCTAAGTGCATAAATTAATTTGGGGTACTCAATATACCATCAAAAAGGTCCAACCGAGAAGTACACATTTTGTTTGGGCCTAGGTAAGAGCCTATATTAATCTCCTAGGTCCCGAAACGTCAAAAAAACGTCGTTTAGGGACTCAAAATGGCCTCAGAAGTTTGAGACTCAAAAAATTGTAGAAAAACTACCAAAATGGAAAATTGTTCTTTGAGTCAGTGAAATAGGTGGGTGGCCACTGATATCCACTTGGATCACTTCCATTTGTAAATTTTCTCTAGATACATCATCTAGTATCCTTTGTAACACTTCTTCAAAGAACAATAACCCTTTGAAAACCTCTTATGCAACATTTACTACACAGATTATAGGGTGAGTAAGGATAACAAATTTGACATGATTAAGTGTTAGGTCCTTTGGGTCACGCCCTTTCAGTTGATCCATCAGGATTTTTCGAATGACTATGGTTGAGTTTTATTTGCATGAATTAATGACCATTGGGAAACTTTAACGAAAGAGCGAGAAAAATAAATTAATTATACAACCATTAACATGTTTTCAAATCTGAAATGCAATAAAGAACAGCAAACCATAAGGCACAAGTTTGATAACGGAGTTCGACAACTTTGCCTACGTCTCCGGGCCTTTTCTCTGTGAGGGAGGGTTCTTGATTTCTTTTCAAAAGATTATTAGTACATATTTACAATGCTGATTGGCTTCTAGACTGATCTGGTCTTGTTTGCCATGATCTCTAGAATCTTTCACAACTTACGGCACCTGAAACGGATGT
>JASDQU010108947.1:99683-116307 GCA_032191745.1 Picea mariana | reverse complement strand
TAAATAGTTGGGAAAGTTGGTTTCAATCTCCAACTTCCTCCCAAGATTTAGGCTCTAAAAAAGCCCAATAACTCCCAATTATGAGTTAATTACATTTAAAAATGGCTAACATTAGTTAAAACCCCAAAGTGGTTAGAAAAACCCACTTTAGCAACCATATTATAGTTTAAATTTGTCTTTTAGCCCCCTTTGCTGGGCGCGGCCCCTCTTTAACAGTCACATGGCTTTAATAATGTGGCCCAAGCACTAGCCAAAGGCTAAGCGCTGGCCTTTAAACATCAAACTCGGGCTCGGTCACATGGTTCTTTTCCATATGGCCACGACCATAACCATTTGCAACCAATTTTAAACCGTGCTAACCGCAAACCGTGGTAACCGCGCGCATAACAAGGTAACGGTTATACAAACCGCCAAGTGTTTAAATCATAACCGCCCGTGCAAATTTTATAACCGTGCCAAACATAATCCCTACGCCTGTTACATGGCCCGCGCCTTTGTATTAACTCCGCTCGGTCACATAACACACACAGAATCGGGGGTCAGGGCTAAGCCCCGGCCCCACCCCCCGCCATTTAACATACAACGTAAATTTAAATACATTGAAACCCGTGTTCATAACAAGTCATAACACGGTGGTTTAGTGGTCGGAGGTCTATACACGAAGGAATTTCGGTCGAGGAGGTCGCGGGTTCGATCCCAGTCGACCCCAAATGATTTTTTGAAAACCAAATCTAATTGACAAAACCCAGGGTGCGACGTGGCAGTGCGTGATTGGGCCACGTGGCACCCAATCACTTGCCAACGAACTGACACGTGTCGACATCCGATTGGTTCACGTCATTCGCCGTACTGCCATGCGTCATCGCCCTGTCACCTGCCACGTCCTCCATCGTACGCCGCGTCATCCAAGCCACGCAAGCTGTTGATGTCATCCCGTGCCACGTGTCACCCTTCCAGTGGTGACACGTGTCACCTCGGAATTGGTCCAGCCGTATGCCCAAAACGCCAAAGCTGCCTGCCACGTGTCATTCTCTGGAGATGCCACATGTCCAGTACGGACTTTCCATGTGTCTCACGTGTGGACATACCACGTCATCATCCGTACGGACTGTACGAACTGCACAGTCAGCAAAGTCAAAATTTTTGCTTGTTTGGCTCGGCAGACAAAATGCGATATCTTCTTCATACGGACTCCGTTTGAGATAAAAATTATACCACTGGAATCAGGAAGACGAGCCAGACACAATTGTGTTGGTTTCATCGGATTCCAAGCACTTTCATTTTTGAGCATTTTTCATGCCCTGACAGTCTTCTGAATCCGATTTCGGATCATCAGTTCTCCTAGAAATAGACATATCTCTTGCAGGCATTTTACTTCTTTTCTAGCATGAGGACCATTTAAAAATGTGTAATTTCCTATATTGACAGGGAATGCGGGATAGAGATTTTTACTACTACCTAAAAGGAGAGAGGTTATTCATGTTTTAAATGTTTGGTAACCAGTTTCTTGAATTAACAACCTATTGGGGACATATTTATATTGGATATGTGGGGATTTGGAGTTCCCATAAACCCTCATATATGTGTAGTACTTTCCCAAATACCAGTCTTCTATATATTTCATACCATCCATGGCCTCCTTAGATATTCTATATACAGAGTATCCAAAAATTATGGTATGTATGGGAACGAGGAAACAATCACATATGCCATAAATGTATTTCTTATAGTTCATACCCCATTGCTATGAACAATAAACATGCACATGTTTTTGATGTTGGTCCGAACTCCATCCAAAGGTAGGAAATTCAATAAATGAGCATACAACATCAATGAGATATGCAGGCATGTAAAAAATGGGGTTTTTCATACATAGGACATCCCTGATGTTTTGGAAAATATTGAAGGTTATTATGTCTACAAAATTGAAGATTTGTCCTATATTCAATACTGTGTAGGCCATTGGAATCCATTCCATATTAAAATGAGTGCTCTTCTCTTCCCTGTAGAGGATGCATATCATGGTATTTAACAATTTTCAGGGATTTTTAATTCCTGGGAAATGATTAACCATTGTCCTTGCTTGAATTTTCTATCTTCGTCACACCATCAATCCTCCATTAACTCAACAAAATACTTTTTTTCCTTGTTGAATTTTCTAAAAAATGGTTTGTTTAAGGGAACCACAGGATCTGTAAAGTGGTATCAGAGGCTTATGTCTTCAGGCCTCAAGGATGCTATTTGGATTCCCAATTTCCTCACAATCAAGCTATTTGAGGCACCATTTTTATGTGTCGTTGTAAGGAAAAGAAATCAGATAGGAAACTAGTAGGTGAATGCAATGGTTTTTGGATATTCCGATAAACTTCTAAATTATCGTCCTCTAGTGGGAAATATCCATTGTTGAGGATCTTGTAGATTTCATCATACCTTGGACAATGATCTAATCCATTTTGATAACTGGTATCTATAACTAGAATGTCACCTGGATTCATAACAGGTGCAGGTGTAGGTGTAGGTGCATTTGTGATGAGGTTTCTCCTTTTTCTTGTCCGAGGGCACGACATGGTGTTGATGTAATGTTCTGCAGTTAAAAAAAATCAAATAATCTTACTAAACATATAAAACATTACAAAAAATTGAAATTACAATAATCACATACCTCTTGCTTTTGGAATTGGGTCAAGGCTTGAAGCTAACTTGCATTCACAATATGTAGAGTAGATTTTTCACAAGTTTACAGAAAATCGTAATGAGTTACTTAGAGTTTACAAGTTGTTGTGTATATGTAAGTTACCCCAAATTATTCATAATTAAGGTTGAGTGGAGGAAATTTCATTTGCAAGTGAACAATCACTTCGCCATTAATACATTCAGAGGTATGGATTACCAAATCCATGTATCAGAGGCATAACAATCAAAAGATCGATCATTGAAAAATTTACCGATAGTGTTATCGAAGTAAGTTGTTGTTAGAAGGGAAATATGTGTGGTTGACCTTTATTCCGATGAGGAGGTATCGATGAATATTCCCCTTTTTCATTGAGGAATGTGTCAAGGAAAAGACGTTGTGAATCATGTAAGGATTTCCCTATCTTTGTTTCTCATTAACGTGTTTTCGAAGAGAGAATTTTTCAGTAGGGAAACTTAAGTTCAAAAATGAGTCCGACAAATAACCTTTTGATGGTTCTATCAGAAGGGATCACCATCAGAGAGGGAGATGCCATGTTATTTTCTAACTTTGATGAGAAAGGTATCAAGTAATATTCCTTCTTCAAAAATCATGCTTATAAGAGATAGGCTATCAGCAGAGAGGTTGAAGTTTGAGGGTAAATGGGATTAATCAACTAATCTATATTTGTCATGTACTATAACTAGTTCTATAAGGGACCCAATCATGTGCTTAGTATTTATCACATAGACTACCATTATATACCAGTAATTACCTGACAGATATACATTGGATAATCGTTCTAAGGCACATTTAACTCGTATTTCTCTCGGAACAAGTCTATCATAAATATTTCCATTGGAGTCAATTTTATAAGGTTGAAAAGCCTTTTGACAGTAATGATTATAATAGAACACTTTCAAATAATAGTATCAGAAAGGTTCTATCATAATAGAATTTAGAGTTTTTCATCTATCTATTCCAGGGATCCATTTCTTGATGAGTAATATCCCATTGGATTTCAAGCATGATTAGATAGGTAGTGGTTTGATTTGAGCTTCAACCTTACTCAAAATTTGGTCTTTTCAGATAGAGAGCAATTGATATAAAGCAGAAAAACAAAATACCTTTTATTCTCATGATTTCTTGTTGGGTTAGGATTTAGACTACATTATCAAAATAGTAGTTTCTTGTGTTAATAATAGATCAAGTATGTAGTGATAAATTACCTTGCCAAAATTTTGATAAGGGGATATCCATTGAAATTATCTAATTAGAAAATTTTAGTGGGTTGTTGTGGGGGGCACAACACATCGCTAGTTGGGCTTGTGAGAAAGATTTCAAGGAATTCCATTCCCTCATCATGAATTTTTAGAAAATCATGAGCTTCCACATTTTTGAATGTCAGAGTGGGGTCAAGAATTCTTAACATTATTATGAACACTGAAGCTGATAAAGAAATTGGTGATTTTCCATGTATTTGTATAACTCTTCTCTTAGTGTCAAATTTACCAGCGCACTAGAGGAAAAACTCTTTGAAATTAATTACTTTTTTCACACATCTATCTAATGCAATACCCTAGGTCAAAACCTTGTTCAAATTATTTTCTTCGAATGGGGGTGTTGAGTACCACTTGTAGGCCTGCGACCACTAAAATTGGTGATCTTCTCATCCCAAAATGTTGAAAGTATCAACACAATATAGTTCTTTCCTTTTAATTGACATATATTATAGAGAATGTTTTTCATGAATAGGTGGTCCTTTTTTCAATACAATATTTTCATAGTAGTGCTTTTAATTTCTTTTTAAATTTTACCATGTATTTCCTTGATTATCAAGGTTCATAGCTCTTAATTCAAAGTTTCCAATTGCATCGTTTTATTTAATATTTATGAAGGAGATTTTACAAAAAACACGCCACTTAATAATGGTATTCAATTCATATGAGTGACAACTAATGTGGAAACGGGAAATAAAAGTTATCGGGAATGGTGATATCATATCGAAATGTATGGAGAATGGTTAAGTATGGAAGTGTAAAGTGATTAATGGAGAGTTCATTTTGGATATTTGAATCACAATATGCAGGATGCGGGGATGATGGAAAGGGGGATATGAGGGGGACTCTTTCATCCGCAATCAAGAAATATTTTTAGTATCAAATTAGTCAATTACGTGTGCTACAAAAAGATGCAGGTTATTTTGTAGTTTGTGGAAATGCAGGATGTGGGGTTGCTGAAAGGAGAATGGAAATTAGGGGGGAACCCTACATCCTCATTAAACAAAAACAATTAAGTGTCGAGAAGAGGTAAACTATGAGTGATGTGGAAGTGGGAAGGGTCTTTTTTTAGGGTTGTCGGTTTGCAGGAGGTAGGTATTTATGGTATGAGGGATGACTTAGTATTTCACAACAAGACTCCCGAAAAAAAATAAATGACTAAGTGTTAATATTATGGAGGCATGATAATAAATTGAGTATTGAACTTGCATACTTGCGAAATTGTGAGCTTGGGAATTTATGGACTTGTTGATAGCCTTCTCCACAACCCATATTTTTAAAAAAATGGGTAAGTATAGGATATTCAATAAATAATAAAAATGACTAAGTATGGACTAATACATGAAAACATTAATTAAAAAAAAGTGGATCAACATCTAGCTCCAACTGTGGGACACTAACCCATTGTGGGTTGCTAAGAATCCAAAGATCCTTTTCCATTGGGAATATGGATTCAGTGTTGGCACATGCCATTTTGTGGAAAAGCGCGGTAATTTTTAAAGGAAGTTAGAAAATGGACCAGAAAAGGAGCATGCACTGAAAAACAGGGAAAAAAAGTGCCAGGGAAAGAAGGAAAGTCAAAGGAAGGAATAAGGATGTGGATCGACGAGGAAAATGGTTGGATTGTGGACCAGACGTACCGAAGGAGTTAGAATGTGGACAATCCTAATTCACTTAGGGTTAGTGGGTTAGGGTTTTGGTCAGTTTTGTAAAAGGATTTAACCCATTTTTGTGATATAAATATATTGTAAGATGAGAGGTTGAGGTGGTTGTTATGTTGAGTTGTGTGAGATATAGTATCAATAATGAGATAAAGATATGATCAGAGAGAGTTTTGAAAAGAGATGGATTGTAATCGAGGGTAAGGTCGCAAGATGTGGAGCTTGGTGAGAGCTTGTTAGCCTCATATGCACCTTATTTGTAATGCGTGCAGTGCTATAAACTTGATGAAGAATAATAAAAGAGAGAATAATTTCAGATATTTGTGGATGTATCTCGGGGGATGAAACATGGTAAAACCTTGCGTCTTTGTGTAGAATTTTTGTCTTATTTCTTGCAGTTACTTATTTATGATGAATGAATGGATCTGGTAGAAGTAAAATGCATTGAGCACTAGAATATCTATGATATTTACTACAGAATGAAATTTAATGAATGAAAATGATTACATAATGGTAGATATGGATATAATGATGTGTTAGAAAGATATATCTAGTGTATGTTGAGGTAGAAAGAATGTCTATAATTCTCACTGCAACCTCCCTTCCATGATTGCATACATCTAGGTCCTATAGTCACCCATAAGCCATCTCGGGTGAGACTTCATTGTGCACTCTATGTGCATTGTTTCCTTTTGGTATCCATAAGGGACGATGGTTTGCAGGGTTTTGTTGGAAACCTAAAGTAGAACCCGGGTCATCCTAAACAATCCAATGAATGGTTTTGTTTCCAGCTGGAACCCAGAAGAATAGTTTGGAAGGGACTTGTTGAGAAGGACAGTGAAGAGAATGCAATATTATAAGGGGATGTTCAGACCATGGAACCAAACTAAGTAGGAGATCGAAAGATGGTTGGAAACAAAAGAGATCGAGTTTTCATAGAAAGACAATAGAAGTTCCAAGTATACACCACGTCAATATTTGGAAAGGTATGTATTTATTGATCTTCATGAGGCATTTTTCTGTTATTTTCTAAAATTGTTGTAGGAGTGGATATTGAGATTGAAGGAAAATCACCCAACTAATCAGATAAGACTAGTAGAGTGGAATAATGAGAATATTGCACGTCTATAAAGATTCAATAATAAATTCATGCATGCAATCAATTTTTGGCTAGATAACATTATTTCAGGATTTATTACTGAGTTTGCAATCGATACTATGAAATCATATAATGCTGCAGAGCAAGATTTTTTGAAGGGTCCAAGAGGAAGGTATATTAAATAATTTTATATGTTGATCAAGATTTTGTTGCATGATAAAGGTGTGATGACAATGGAGTCAGATAGCTAAATAACTCTACGTGCATGGGGGGTCTAGGGGAAACATTAAGGACAATTTGAGATATGGAGAGGGATCTGGATAGAGGTAAGAATAAGGAATAAATGGACCCCATTATGATGGATGAAGAACAAATCATGGAGATAATGGATAAAGAGGGAACGACGCACAATGGAAGACCCTACCAATATAAGATTAATAGTAAGAAGAGAGAAGTAGTTGAGCAGGAGGGCTTGGAAAGTGATGAAGAAGAGGTAGAGGATATCAGTGCTATGAGGTATATTGAGGAAATATTGTGCACCACATATGATCGAAAAACCATAGGTCAAGGTTTTGGTGAAAAAGAAGGATCTTCATTCCAGATCAGAGTTAGTGTGGAACCCACAACCCCATGTGCGACTAAGACATCAAAAAAGAAAGAGCCGTTTAGAAAACCAAAAATCAGTAGCATAAGGATTTTATAGGATGAGGGACCAATGGAAATTCAAGTGGAAGTACGAAGTCAGCTAGCAGTAGTCAATTATATACACCTCATAGAGGAGGTAGTACAACAAAATTTATAATGGAAGGCGAAGATACGACTATTCTATTACCAGAGTTTCATGGATAAGGGTAAGAGGACCCAGAGAAACATTTATTTATTTGTGAAAATATTTGGGCAGCTAAACATATCATGGATGAAGACACAAAAGTGGCGCATCTTGCAATCACATTCAGAGACCATGCACTAGACTGGTATATGAGCCTCGTAGTAAAAAATCCATAAGGAGAAACTACAACCATCATAGTTGTGAAGAAGGAATTAATTAATGAATTCCAACGACCAAGTTCAGAAGATCAGTATATGAATGAGATGATAAAAATCAAACAGAATTCAAGAGAGTCAGTTTGGGAGATCGATCAGAAGTTCGAGTGATTGAAAGGTAAGTTTAAATACCCCATTACAGATATGCAACATAGGCACCTATTCGTTAATTTATTATTTCCACATATTAAATACCCATTGAGGCAAACAAAGTTCTAGACTCAGGTTGAGGCTCTGCAAACAGCCTTACAATTGGAAGAAAATTAGTATAAACATACAACTCTAGTTGTAGAACAGTTTAGAGTGGATCTCAAGAATATGACATTTTAGTTGAATCGGAACAAAGACAAGGAAAAGAGGGAAGTTTTCTGGTGTACCTTATGTAGAACATAAGGACATCATAAAATGTGTTCCCAATATTTGCGCATTACTTGGGAGCACGACTTCCATCCCTTAGCCATAGGAGGACCTCGGTGTGAAATATGTAAAACACATGGACATGATCCCTATCATTTTCCCATGATGCAAAAGTACTGAAAAATTCCTAAGAGTACATTCTGCAATTTCTGCAAGTATGTAGGACATGAGGACAAGGATTTTTGAACTTTGGAAATGATGAAGGAAAGGACCTCAGATGCTTATAGGATGCAGGATGAACCAATGACAAGTCCACCTGCGCAAAAATATAATAATGCACAATAGTTTATAAAGCCACCGCAGTATAATAATGCACAATAATATAATCAAGTACCATAGTATAATACATCATGCATAGACAATCAAGGTAACAGAGGAGGATTCATAGGAAGATGTTGTGGAAGAGGTAGAGCACCAGCAACTGTCACAATTTTCAACAACCTAGACATTACGTAAGGGATTGTCCACTACGATCGACATGCATGTATTGTTGCGTAGCATATCATGATACAAAAGACTGTCCTACACTTCTGACAAGGATACAAGAAAAAATGAACCAGAATAATCAAAATGTTCAATGGATTTTCATAGAAACTAGAGATGATGGGAAGAAGATCAATATAGTTACTCAAGGTGGAACCAAAATAAGAGAAGATGCAGCAAATCAGAACCAGAACTAGCACCAATGGGTCAAAAATAATACAACACATGAATAGCATTTTGATGCACGCAAGGAAAATGAGACATTAAAGTAGGCTAGACAAGAGACATTGCAAAAGAATATTTCTTCTCCTTCGAATGCACAACCAAGATATGATGGGTCAGTATATGATATTCCTCATCTATTTGATCATACCAACAGAGATAAATCTTTAGAAAAAGTAAGTAATATAAGAAAATTCTTGGTGTCTTGCTTGGAGTTGTTGAATAATAAAACATCTCTACAAGTATTACAAAGTTTGTTAGAAAAGTGAAATTATGAAGAAGAGATAAAACTAGAACATAAGATAGTCAATGAGGTCCATAGGAAGACAAGGACAAATAGGGAGTTCATATTGAATGTATATATTGGAGACTTTAATATGGTGACATCATTCTAGATTTGGGGTCTGAGGTAAATGTTTTGCCTAAGAAAACATGGGAATCCATGGGGGAACCTACATTGGTTTATTCACTTATTCGATTGAAACTAGCAAACCAACATAGAGTGGTACCAATTGGTCGATTGAAGGGAATACCGATGGATTTAGATGGTGTGCACACTATGGAAGATTTTGAGGTGATTGATATAGTGGATAATTCTACACCATATCCAACATTGTTGGGATTGGACTGGGAATTTGACAATCAATCTATCATCAATTTGAAGACCAGGAAAGTGATTTTTGAATCAAGAAAATAAAGAGTTATAGCACCCTTAGATCCTTCAGAAGGTGGAATATATGTTGAACCAACGATAAAATTCTTTATCCTAGAGGAGATAAACCAGTTTTATAGAACTATCGTGCATGATGAATATTATAGTAACCTATCAACAGATGGAATGTATAGGTAGAGAAACATTAGTTCTTGTCCTTCAGACTCTGATACAATACTGGAGATTTTTTAACAATGCTTACATGAGATATCTACCAAAGGATGTGCAATAATGGTGCATGCACGACGATGGGTTGGCACAGAGGTGAGAAAACCTCCAACTTTTTATGGTCAAAATGATTTGGAAGAATTCTTAACAAATCTTGAGTTAGATATTTTGGAAAATCAAATATTTTTAGTTTTAGATATTGCATTGAAATAAACACATGCACATTGGTGGGGTACTCACAAAGGAAATATCAATGATTGGTATCAATGCAAAATATTACTGCGCATTAGATTTGGTGCAAACTAGGAGGAAAAATATGTAGAGAAATATGATGGAATAGGACAACCCAGAGAACATATAGAAAAATGCATAATTCAATGGAGACTGGTACCACCAAAGGAATGGCCACATCACTTCATTTATACATTAGAAGGCATCCTAATAAATTGGTATACATAACTGAAACTGCACAGAGGAACTGTAAACTGGGAATATTTGTAGCATAACTTTGTCATTACATTTTCATTTGAACACGAGAATCCAATGATAGATGAAACACTGAAGTTGGTAAAAGAGAATATCTTTGAAGAAACTGAAGCTGAAATTCTAACAACCTATTAGAATCAAAATTGGAAAATAGTCAGACAATTGTTGCATTGTTACCACGTCATGGAATATGACCCAACCGAAGAAGACCCGTGTGATATTCATATAATAGAAGTTGAAGGGGAAAGAGAAGTCGAAGGCCCACAATTAGAGTCATAAGATTTTTCTACACTATAGAAGATCAAGAAAGTCAATATTGGGACAGAGGAGAATCTGAAAATTGCAAGTATTGGTGACTATTGGGATAACCAGATAGTGGAGAGAATAACAGAGCTAGTGCGTGAGTATAGTGATCTATTTCCAATGATGTTTTCAGAGATGAAAGGGGTAGCAGGATAACTTTGAGAAATGAATATTCCTCTATGACCAGATGCTAGATCAATAAGACAGAGACCCTACAAGTTGATCCATTATATAAACATAAATTTAAGGCATAAATTGATAAAATGCTAAAGGCTGGTATAATAGAAATTGTTGAAGAATCTGAGTGGAATAGCCATATGGTAGTTCATGAGAAGAATCAAGGGGGAATATGGATTTATGTAGACTTGAGGAAGTTGAATGATGCCTATCTACATGATCCCTTCCCTACTCCATTTACAGATGAGGTATTGGATAATGTAGTAGGACAAGAAGCATACTCTTTTACTGATGGATTTTCAGGGTATCACCAAATCAGAATAACACCAGAGTATCATCGTAAGAATACATTTTCCATAGAATGGGGTTCATATCAGTAGATAGTGATGCCCTTTGGATTGAAGAATTCCCTTGCTAATTTTTCAAGAGTAGTGAAGTTGCATTTAAAGATTTTATACATAAAATTTTGGAAGTTTATCTGGATGATTGGAAAGTATTTAGCTTATTGAAGAATCATGTTGAAGTTTTAATATTGATGTTAGACAAGTATAGAAAGTGAAAAATTTCTTTGAATATTAATAAATGCATATTCAATGCACCATTTGGAATTCGGCTAGGACATGTGGTTTGTAAATAGGGTATGTTGGTTGATCCTGCAAAGATTGTTGTCATTTTAAATTTACCACCACCTAAGTCAGTGCACTAATTAAGAGCTACACTAGGTCATATAGGCTACTATTTCTATGGGAAAAAATCCCCCTAATTTGGGTCTAGTGACTAGGAAGAGCCTTGAAACCTTAAAAGAAAGAAAAGATTTTATTCTACCTAGACCAAACAAAACCTTATGATAATTAAGGAAAGATAAAGAAGATTGAAATGTGTACCTTAATTTCTTACGGTTGTTGTCGATCCCTTCTGATTGTTGTTCGCTCTAAGATTGTAGGCCTCCTCCCAAAGATTTCTTGAAACAATGTTACAAAACAAAATATGACAGTATATGCTTAATTATCAAGATTATATAAATGGTTAGTTATTCATGAAAACATTCATAAACACAAACACATAGACATAAATATATGGGACAAGATTTTTTCTCTTTTATTAATAACAAAAATGGAAGTTAGAACCTTAATTTTGTTGGCGTCGCTCCACGAACCTCGTCTTGGTTCCTCTACTTTGTTTCCAAGTGAACTATTCCCGATATACTATCCTCACCACCAACATGCCAATATAAGAAGAATGGATGGATGGTATAAAGAGGATGGATGGAAGGGAACGTGGAGGATGAAACTTAGAGCATAATACATAAGGATTGGAATACAAGGGAGAAAATTTGGAAAAGTTCTCTTTCCTCTTGTTTGATATGTCCAAATGACCCCCGTAGGGCCCTTTTTGTATGAGAAAATGATGGTTAATTTGTTTTCAGAAGGGTTGTAACATCCCCAACATCCAACTGGGTTATGCCACATAAAGTTTTCTAAGCTGTATACAAATTAAAAATATATACACATGAAAACTCTTGTGGAAATTTATATATAACTTAAAATAGACAGACACATTCTGCAAATGCATAGATTCATACAAAATAACAATAAAAATACACATGCAACACACACAGGAAAACCCATAAAAATAAATGCATAAATAATAATGCAACATGTAATTTAACACACAATTGATACTTATCTTGGTAAAAATATCACCAACTACATGCAAAACTTCCACAAACCTCCCAGCCTTAAACCACACTACTCATCACTCTTAGCAGTGGGTCACCCCCGAGTTGGGACTAAACTCCACCCAGGTAAAAGGATTCCTAACCAGGCTGATGTATCTCATAAAACAAGAAACAAACTCCCTCACAGGTGCCAACTCAAACTGACATCCTACAATCTCTCATTCCCCACATGCATGTCCCACCCCAGGAAGTGTGCCCCTTCTCTTCTCAACAGAACTTCGTTTGCCCCACTTCCTTTCTGGGCTTCAGCAACAGGCAAGATAGGAAGTCTCAGAGCCATGTAGTTGCATTTTAACACCTTCGAGAATCAATTCCGAGCAATTCTCTCACCTAGAGAGATTTTCTCACGGGCTTTACAACCCGCCTCTTTAATCTCCCACAGGCCTAACAACCTGCTTCTTTAGTCCAACTCGTAAGCTAACCAAGTATAGGTACAGGTACTGGTAGAGGTATGGGTATGGGTACAGGTACAATGATAGTAACATAAAGGTACATAGGACAGTTGAATGAGTGAGTGAATGATGATGGAAGGAATGGGAAAATGAACTAAGTCCAAACTATATGTATGCATGCTCCCAACTTAACAATTGTCATGTTGAGAGCTAGTTTGTCCCACTTGTCCCCATCCTTAGAAATTAGGATAAAATAATTATCCATACTTTATACTTTAAGGAATATCCATATAATATTCCTTTTTGGCTTAAGCTCCCTATCTTAGCCTATTTCCTTTACTTTTAGCCCCCCCTTTCCCTAACTAGGGGAGTTTAGTCCCCCATACTCTTTTATCGTGGTTGGTCTACATGCAATGATGTATTTATATTAATGATAAGACATATACAAAAATAGGCTCACTGGACTTTAACATCTAAGATCTCCAACCTAATTCAACACATAATCCTCCTAGCTTATAATAGCTGGCTCACCATCCTATAAAACACAATATATACACAAAGGCTCAGTGGCCTCAAAATTGTGCACACTTAAGTTTTGTATCCTGGAATGTGCACACTTCATCATTTTAGTGCGCAGTACATGTGTGCACCATACCATGGAAGGTGCATACAAAAATGATATCAAGCAACTCACCAACTTAAATAAATTTTCATTTACATTTACAATTGGGTTCAACCTAGGGGTATTACAAGGGATATAGGAGGCAAAATGGTTGCAAAACCTAATATAGCCCGTAAAATATGTCAGAAGCGTGTATTTTATAAGTTTTTGCAACTTTTTAGAGTACACACGTGTTTTAGTTATGCAACTAGCATATGTACGTGGGATTTTAAGCATGCAAATAGCGTATGCACGTGCTCTTCCTATGTATCAAGGAGTGTATACGATACAAAAAATTGTTTTTTGAGAAGAACTCTAGCAAAAAGGGTTGGCAGATGTGTGAATGAGTAGGCCAACATAAAAAATGCATAGTAGTGGAATTTTGAGTTATAACAGATGCTCCCTAATGTGTGAGGTTGGAAGAGAATCTAATGGCCTAAATACATTACAACATATTTAATAAAGCGGGAAAGCACTGGAGTTGAGTAAACCCAAGTGAGTATCTATGAGTGCATCATCTGCAATAAGATAATAATAATCATCGAGGTAGGCATTCCCATGCTCAGGACAAGATAAGCATGGCTTCCAGTAAAGTACACTACAGATCCATGTCATATATATAATAATCATGGCTACATGACCAATGTGTATGCCAATATAAAGTGTAGCCGTGAATAATACACAATGGATCTACATCTCAAAATCATCAAAAGATATACAATGTCATTAGAATATTCAGGAGGCATTAATTCCTATGGTTAGAGATGATAGCTTCATAACTCAATAAATAGCTTCAAGATATTCAAAGCTCAGGTAGGAGTATAATAGGAGCATAAGACTCACTACTATGAGGTCTTCGACATGCCCTCGTGGAAATATTGCAGGACTTTGAACATCAGGCATCAAACTTCATTGATTCTAGATGTGAACTTGAAAAGACTCTTAGGATGGTCGACTCATGAAGGTAAAGAGGCTTATAGAAGAATGGCTGACTCAGGTTGCAAGACTTCCCCTTGGACAAGAGAATGATATATGAAAAGAATTAGGTAGCATGTTATTGACATAAGTCTGTGGCACTGGGGGAACCACAAACTCTCCATATGTTTGGAAGAGAAACAAGACAGAAGAGGACACAACTCTATGTAATGAGAACATCTTCCTAAGTCCATACTAGATCCCAATGCTTGCAGGACAAAGGAAATGATGTGCTTTGTCCAAGAGTGACTAGATTGCTTCCAATAAAAGAGAATGTTTCCCCATCCCCTCTTTTTGGAATATTTGATTTTTTTGTCTTTTTAAAGTATTTAATGATCTTGAAAAAGAATAAAATAATTCTACGTTATAAATGAGGAATGAGTGTCGCAGGCAAGAAAACTGGTTCCAAGCACATGGAACATAATGATGCTCAGTGCAAGGAGATGTGTGCAGGATAAGGACACTCAGGAAAATTCCGCCATGGGTCAAGGTGTTAGATCAAAAGGGAGAAAATGGTACAAGGCTTACATGTAAGGAATGTGCTAAAGGTTCAGTAATAGAAAAATTAATCTGGCATTAGGCCAAAGACGCAAGGATGAGACATGCGATGCGATTACAGAATGACACAATGAGACTCCTTCCATGTGAAGTTGTACGAGCCTAGAGAAGGTAAGCTCGATGGTTTTTCACTTTTAGAGAGCCTGAAAATCACTAAAATAAGACTCCAGAGTGATATTTTTTGTAAGGTTAGTCTCCAAGGCCCAAAAAAGAATAAAAGCATACCAAGGATAACTCTTCTGGTCACTAGGGCCATAGTATTCCTTTTTTGTACTTAGTCCAGTCGATTTGGAAAAGGGTTTGTTGGCACTTGGACGAAGTGGAGAGAAGGAAGATTGTGGGAAAGAAAGCGTGCATAAGCTGAAGTAACAGATGGAGTAATAACAACATGCATGCATGCAAGAAAGCATGCACAAGGAAAGCGACAGTTGGAGGAAGAACAACATGCGCATGAGAGGAAGACCTAACATGATCTGGATTATTTTCTACATGAAATGAGAGTGGAGATACAATAAAGAAATGCATAGAGATATCGTGGATATCCAATAATATAAAAAACACAGAGATACAGTAATATACTATTTCTATTAATGAAATAAATGTACAGAGACTGTAAAAATATAGAGTGAAAGACTTGCTAGAATGGTGGCAGCTTATCTCTGAGAAGAGTTGTGACGACTACTCACATTCGAAAGAATATGATTACAATGAGGATATGAAGGAATTTTTACAATAAACCAAAATTCCAAAAAACCTAGACATCCAAAAACCTAACCCTAGGAGATGAAGCACCAAAAGTCATGTGAGCCCCATTTGGGTAAGTTAGTACATCAACTTCCCGAGGTCATAACTTTTGCATACGATCTCTGTTTTAGGCGCATGATAGCCCGTTGGAAAGGTATCATCGAGGATATTAATTTTGGGGTCTCAATCATGCCTTTGTCTATCATTGAGAATATCAATCCCAAAAAACATTCATTTAGGCCCTCAAAATGGCCCCAGAAGTTAAAAACTGCTAAAAATAGTAAATTACCAAAATTGCCAGAAAATTGTTTTGAGCCAGTTGGAAAAGGTGGGTGGCCACCGATATCCACCTGTATCAATCCTACCTCCTTAGGAAGCAATGGTATCCATTGCATTGGGTGTCCGAGGGAGAGGGAAAAGCATTTGTTGAATCTGCATCTTGATGAGCTGCTTGCCTTGTTGGAGAAGTTGCGATGCTTAGCTTGTTGAAGGTTGCCACGAACATGTGGCTGGAAGGGTTGGACCTTTTTATCCAGTTGAGCTACATGATATGATTGTATGTAGAAGGAATCTTTATTCTTTGTTGCAACCTTGTCGACCTGCTTCGATTGGATAGAAGGTTCTTGGGGAGAGGCTGTAGTGATTGCAGTGCCCTTTTGTTCCCCTTTTGAACAGATTGTGAAGAAGCTAAATTTTGCATTATGAGATACTACCTTGAGACACTGTTTAGGTGGAAAAATAGTTGGAACTACCTCTAGTATTCTGTAGAGATGACCCCCCAAAGTAACAATGACACTACGGGGTTGAGACTCATAAACAACATATCGTATCCA
>JASDQU010108947.1:60724-78794 GCA_032191745.1 Picea mariana | reverse complement strand
CAACCAACCACACCAGTGGGCAGATGGACTGGACAGAACAAGAACCTTAGGGTTGCTGAAGCTACCAAATTTTGGCAAAGGCCAGTACGCAACAACATGCGTCAAACAACTATTAGCAATCACACATGGAGAGGATATATGGTTGGACAAACCCGTCCCCATAATTATTGAGCTTATTGCACAAATAAGAGGATTACCAATCCAAGGTATGGATCTCGTGCTGATTATGGACGATAAATCCAAGGAGAAAACATTGGTAGAAGAAATGAAGAAAAAATATGGCATTGCCAGGGGAACAAGAGGCATCATAATCAAACGAATCAACATTGAAACTACACAATTGGGTGCAAATATCTTAGCCTGCAAATTTCTAAGAAAATGCCGCAAAGACGAAGTAACATCAGGAGTCATTGTAGTTGCATCCTAGTGCGTGGAAGGCATCTCAATGAGCTGGGTGCCATATTTATTAAACTTGTTTCAAGAGGACTGCAAGAATGCATAAGACCTAGGCACAAAGTTCCATTACTCATGGCTGATCACCCTCATAGCCTTCATGGGATGGAAAGAACCAGGGTATGTAATTTTTTGTACTAGACCACAGCCAGGGGGAGCGATATACCTATTACTGAGATCTAGGCCACAGGCCAGGCATAAGAGGGAGAATGCAATCATATTTGAAGCATACCTATAGGACATATAGTAAGCTATCAACTGATCATGGAGAATAACACCAGAGGTTGTCGCGTGATATGCAGACATCGAAAAATTTCGGGCTACACGACAAACAATGTGGATACAACCAAGGTAGGATCCAGATAGACAGTGGCTACTGATGTGCTACTGCATCACATAGGGTGATATTGACATGGTCATCATTGAATGGTCTGATGTATGGAGGATCCTAGCCATCACCTGGGAAGTACTGGAAAGAACAACAAAAGGAGAGGCAACATAGGCGGAAACGCAGCCTCAGGAAATCCAAGTTCCGAAGAAACTAAGGACGGGACAAAGCAATCCGACTCAGGCAGATGAAGGGTCAAAGCAGACAAGGACCTAGAAGGGGAAGAAAGAGACTACACATCCGACCAACGAACATCAGAAACAGGCCGAGGGAGTGTAGGAGACCGCCCCAAATTCCATCACACAGGAACTAGGGGGAAGTAAGAGACTAGCCACGCAGCCAGGAGGCGTGCGCGCAAGAAATTGAAGGCGCAATGAAAATCATCAGACTATATGATCACGGAGGATGATGGGGGAATGATCGCCAGAATGGTCCAGGATTTCCTATCAGAAGATTTCTATCATGCAACACATCACAGGGATAAAATGTAAGAAGAGATGGAAGAAATGGGACAGTTCCTCAAGAACCTCGGGGAAGTCCATATATCAAGCAACAACATAGGAATAGAGCCATCGATGCTACATACCAAAGAAAGAGTGGAGGTAGAAGAACGAGACCCAGTCCTCTCAATGCCACACGCAGACACAACATCTACATCAAACCTAGAATGTTGCGTATGGATGCAATCGTGGGTCAGACATCATTGAAGGACTTAGACCACATCCAACTGGTCTTAATGTAGATGCCATCAAGGGAACTACACTAATTACAGGTTAGCATCGACCACGAGATACAGTCTCAGGCACATAAAAACTTAGTCAAGATACAACAAGCAACAAAGAAGCAGGAAGCGTTGGAAAAAGTTTGTGATTAGGCCAAGTCCAAAAATCAAGAGGAGAAAGAACACAGGAACGAACTAGAATGAAGAGTAGAAATGAACTGCTCAAGGAAATGAACTCCTAGCAGTAGAAAAGATTGACCAGATTGTGCAAGAAATTGATCAGTATAACAAGGAGATCAAGAATCTATGAGAACAACTCACACCAAACACTCCACTAGAAGTGAAGGAGAAAAGGAAGCAGGAAGCAATAACGCAACTATAGGAGATAGAGCAACAAGTTAGAACAGTAGCTAAATTGTTCAATAAAGCAGCACAACTTTGGACAAGGTTGGAGGAAGACCCACAGGTTCAACGCTGGGACAAGGAAGAGGAAAGGATCAATGTAGTGATCCAAGAACTCAAACATAGGCAAAATACCATACCAATATCATAATGAGTCAAAGGGATGCAAGAGATGAAGAAGATGCATGCACAACTTATCACTGTGAAAACACAAAAACATGAGTGTCAGGCTCAAATAGAGCCGTTGCAGGAACGGGTATCCGAAGTACTCACACAGGTAGAATGATCTAGAATAAAGATAGCACAGACCCAGGTAGAACGTGTAGGATTGCTGAGCGACAAAGTGACAGTTCAGGAGTGGACACCATCAAGGAGAAGACCGTGCATGCACTGACAAAAGCAATAGAGCTAAAGGAAAAGTTCCATATGATCACCAAGGAGATCGAGGAAGAAAAGAAAGATTAGGTGACTTGGAACGAGTCACATGTCAGTGTTGGGGTCCTATTGGAACCTGGCTGAAGTGGAGATAAGGATGATCGTGGGGAAGAAAGAGTGCAAAAACTGAAGTAACAACTAGAGAAAGAACAAGACACGTGCATGCAAGAAAGCGTGCACAAGGAAAGCGAAAACTGGAGGAAGAACAACGTGTGCATAGGAGGAAGACCTAACATCAGTAGGGTTAGGGTTTTGGTAATACGTTGTAAATGGCTGAAGAGCCTGATAGATATATATAGATACGCAGGTATTATATAGAGGTTCGTTGTTTTGTAGAGGTTCGGGTATTTTGTATTAGTTCAGGTTCTGTAATATTCCATTATAGTTATGTATGAGTTGATGTGGTATGTAATAATGTTACGAACCAATTTTGTAATTTTTTGAGCTAAGAACAAAGAAGAGAAGGTAGGTCGGAGGATTAGATTGCAGGTTGTGGAGCCTGGTGTGATCTAGTTCGCCTCATAAAGATCTGACCCATTTTGAGGAGAATTGTAAGCACGCGGCGCTGGAGATGCATAACTACCATAATAAAATATCGAAGAGCCAAATATTTGTGGACGTAGCCGAGGAGGGGGTGAACCACGGTAATATCTGTGTAATGTGATGAATGCATGTACATCTTTTTTTTATTTCAACAGTTAATTGTTATGCTTGATGAATGAGTTAATACATTGTTATGGAATACGATTATACTGTTTGGGAAATAAACTATGAAATGTAAATGTTCACCCATGAAGAATAAGTAGATTACACTCACAATTCATAGCACATGGCTTTGATTAATAAACCCCTATCGCATACTAAATCCTAGGCTGTAAACACCTGAGTCTTACAACCACCCATTTAAAGCTATCTCGGGTGAGACTGCATAGTGCATTCTGTGTACTGTGTTTCCTTCTAGTTTACCAAGAGGGACAATAGTTTTAAAGGATTTGTTGGAAACCCGAAAGACATGAACCCTGGTTCAATAACTTAGATGGTCAAGAAAGAAGAATAAGCAAGTAAAAACCAACGTATGGTAGCCAACAGGGTTAAACTTATAGTGAAGGGATGTCTCTTCAAAACCATTTTAATGAGTGTGACAGAGACAATATCACTCGGTTATCTTTTCAATTTTAAGGAATCTGAAAAGAGCTTAACTATGGACTCACTCATCCTTTTTCATAATTTAGTCCCCTAAGCCCAAAATAGTATAAAAAATAACTTAGGAGAACTCTCCTGGCGAGACATGTCTCCCGAGGCATACCTTTTTCCTATGTAGTCTATTGGCCGTAAAAAGGGTTGAACTTATTCCATATAGATATTCCTTCTAGACCAATTAACGAGTGTGAAAGAAAAAAGGTCACTTAATGATATTTTCTTGTTTAGGGAGTATGAAAAGGGATTAAAGAAAACTCCAAGGGGGTTTCCTTTTTTGTAAATAATCTCCAAGGCCCAAAAAAGTGATAAACCAAAACCAGGGAGAATGGCCCTTTTTCACAAATTTAGTCCCTCATGCCCAAAAAAGGGTTAAAATTACACTTGAGAATACTCTCCTAGCGAATTGTAGCTCCTAGGGAATACCTTTTTCATAAAATTAGCCATCCAGAATGAAAATGGGGTAAATTATCGCTAGACAAATGTGCCTTCAAATTTTTGTTTGACGAGTGTGAAGGGAAACAAGATCACTTGGAAATCTTTTGAATTTTAGAGAGTCTGAAAAGGGATTAAAGAAGACTCCAGGGGCGATCCTTTTCTTAACTAATCTAAACAAGGCTGAAAAGGATAAATAATTTCTTGTTAGATGTCACTTTCATAGTTTAAGTGAGCTTGAAATACAACAAACCATGCTCTTAGGGAGTCGCTCAGGTATTGTCTAGAAAATGATGAAGAAGAAGGATGAGCCTTCAACACAAATTCATGATGGGACTAAAATGACTCCCAATCCTATAGGAAACTCACAACATGGATGTTGAAATGAAACACAAGGATCTACCTAGGGTATCCATGGAGGAAAAGGCTCTACCACCTAATAATGACACTTCTAAAGAAACATAGAAGGTTTTGTATCGCACTTTGGTGGGGTCGATCCTATGGAAAAGTGGAAATCGTCAATAGAATGCAAAATGCAAGGCGGTGAGAACCTATCCTAAATGAAATGGAGAAATCACAACTTCATCACACGATCATAAAAGTAGTACCCATTTATCAAAAAATACCAAAACTGAAGGAACAAGAAGTTTAAAGGACCAAAAGATCACCAATAAGAACCATAACATCCACTGCATGACAAAAAGAGAAGAATTCAGAGTTAAACCAGGTCAAAACAGGGTAAAAAAATATGTAAATAGAGGTAAAAAGGAGCATTTTTACCATTGCACTTTGAAAATTCCCAAAAATAGCCAAAACCCTCTTCCTTCAAATCGACATTTGGAGAGAATTGATGGAAACAATCAACTCATTGTTGGGCAAAGTAAGTAATATTTCCCTTTACTTGCAATTTCGTTCATCCATTTCAAGCCTTAGATGGATTTGGGGGTTGTGTGCCCCAAAAATTACCTCGACTGTGCATGTTCGCATGCTTTTTACAGTCAATGCGCATATGTACACATGCTAAGATACTCTCAACAAGTGTACATACACGATTGATACCAAAAAAGGGTGTGTACATGCTCAAAAAATTGGAAAAAAGAGAAGCACTAACTCCCAAAACATTGGCATGAATCGAGATGTATGTGCGTTGGAGGGAAAGAGAACATGAAGAGGTTGACCAAATGGTCGAGGACAACCCTGGGGCAGTGGAAACATTGAAATAATGCAGATTATGAAAATTGTTTCAATGTCCCCTTATGAGATCTCAACCATGACTTCTAAACCATCTGGTAGAGTATTGGAATCCAGATGCAGAGGCCTTTATGAAGGAAGGCCAATCACTAGCACCAACCACTTAAGACCTCTACTTCTTTACCGGTCTCTCTAGGAGGGGTGAAACGGTAAAATTGGATACATTTCCTCTCGGGCCATATAACATAGCCCACTACATTGATATGTATTGTGAGGCCGACACATAGAAGGTGGGGTCTCAAGTTCCTATACAAAAGATCAAAAATTTGAGTTTGAGGGTAGTACTATACATGATTGGGTGGATGATAGGATCCACTTCTCTACACCAGGCTTCTCGAGCCCAGATTCATTGCGAAGTGCAGTGTCTGTAGCCAGTTATATTCTATTGGAGCACCACTATGCTCAATTATATGAAAATTCAGCTGACAGAGTGCCAGTTAAGATAGAGTAGAAACTTTGGATTTGGGACAGTGCTATGTGCATTCTTCTTTGAAAGAGTTTCAGGGATGAGCTCAAGGGAGGGTGTGTGGGGACACATATCTTCCTTTTCAGCACTATGCAGAGGGGCTACTTTGATGTCGCGCCAGGGAGGAGGAGGAGTGCACGAGGCTTATGAAAAAAATTTCTTCGAGTAGTGGAAACTCCAAATTACTGCCATCAAGGACTACCCATATGCAATTATTAGTTTTTTGAGGGACCCAAACATGCCTATGCCCCCTCATGCAACCCATGGAAATATAGGTACTTACTCAAATTTTGAATTTTTAACTTTTGAATTTTACAATTTTATAAAAGAAAAGAAAACATGTTTTTGGTAACGTCACAATACTAACTTAAAAACTCTTATGTACAGATGTGGGGCCAGTGAAACCAACAAACTTCCCTCGGACTCGACGTCATCCTCAAGAGTAGATCCATCTGAGAGGAGTCATAGCAGAGGCGGGGCCATCATCAACAAAGGTTGAGAGAGTCCTAAGGCATGTAGAGAGGAACATGACATCCCTCACCCGTAGTGTGCCCATGGAAGAGATTGAGGATCTTCCACCATCCATGCAGACTCACGTAGTGGGAGTACCCGGGGCATGGTTCCAATTGTTTCAGCGTCTAGACAATGCCATAGTATATTATACTAGGGCCAATAGGCCTAGGGCTTAGAGTAGTGTTGGACACTATGCGTGTTTAGGGAACCCTTTTTTGTATCTCCCATATGTATTGAGGGATTAAGCCCGATGGTGTATATTGGACACTTTTGAGGCTTCATGGACTACATTTTGTATTGTGACATTATTTTGTACACACACACACACACACACACACACACACACACACACACACACATATATATAGATATATATAGATATAGATATATTTTTTCTTTATGGAGTAAATATATTTTGTACAATTATATTTACATGTGCGTGTATGTGTGTTCTTTTATATTTATGTGTATGAAAGATGCAAATCTAATACATGATTTTCCAATGCATAAGTTAATTGATTAGATCTACTAGGAACATGAATATATGTGATATAACCAAAATATCATTCTAAGATATGTAACTTAAGGAATCATTGGTGAAGGGTGGGATCATGGATGCGGTACACTCTATTTAACTGTGACAGTATCATTTGAGTATCTAGATGAACCCATAGGTGAGAAATACCATGTGAAAATGCATCATGTATTAATTCTATTACAACGCTATACTCGACAAGATTATTATTTTCTTCTCCTAGACAAAAAATCTCCAAAAGATATCAACTAACCAGTGGGAGTGAATGTCACCCAAGATGCGGAAGCAAGCCTTCGAGTATGTTGGCTAGAACCATCCGCGAACCCAACATAAAACTCAAATTCACTTGACATCTACCACAATGCAGAAACACAATAAACTACACATTCATAAAACAAAAAGATACTAAAATGTGTAAATAAAATATACACTATTTACAAGAAGTCACACTCAAGTGACCAACCTAAGTGTAATACTTCTTGAGGTAGAGCCCATTTATGGGCTCAAGAAAAGCATGACCTTTGAAGTCAACCAATTCATCAGGATAAGTCCCAATCTTGTGTTCGACTATACGAGGGTCAATGCCTGGATTTTTTTCGTAAGACTAGGAAAAAATGTTGCAAAACTCTTTAAATAATTCAGTGTACACCTGAATCTCTTGGGAGAAACAATATTCTCTGATGAAGACATTTTCAATGACTATAGGGGTTTTACATATGTCAATTGGAATTGTCTCATCTATACTCACCATGTTTCCTTCAACATAGATTTTGTGCATGGCCAAAGGGTTAACAAGACAAGCAACATCTCCATTCATGGTTGTGGTAAAATCTCCTGCTTATACTCTCCTAGGATCAGGTAAAAAGTACGATCTATGGTGAATATCATCCCAAGGTCTATCCGACCCAGTCATTTCCTTTAAAATCACCTCATTGGAGGGAAAGACCAATTCCAAAGGATCATGAGTAGTAAGAGAGTCTTGAGCTCAAATAGGCTCGAGAACAGGATCTAGCTCTTGAGGGGGAGTTGGATCAGAGTTGGTCGAGGTTTGATGAACAATGTTGTATGCAATAGCAGCTATGGACAGGGGCATCTCCATGCCAATATTCCCTACCCCTTCCATTGAAGTCAATGGGGAAGGTAAAGTCCATGGATCAATAAAATAATTCATTTGAAATGAAGCTACTTTAAATATCGTAGCCTTAGGCTGATTAGGGATAGTCGAAATAAACTTGGCATCATTCGAAGGTGGCGTAAAATCAAAAGTTCCCATCAAACATGGAAATAGTATAGAACCTAAGTTGATGGTACCTTGTTGCGGGTTATCAATCATCGATATTGTGGATTCCCCCGATGAAGGTTCGGGATGAGAGAAGGATAATCGATCAACAATTACTATCCTCCCTTCATGAGAAAAACATAGGACACAAAAAATGAAGGATACAACCATTGTCATTGCATAGGTCCAACTTCTTCCTAACAAAAGGTTGTAGTCAAGAGGCACGTCAACTACTTTGACCTCGACACACACAATTTTTCTTTCCAACTACATGGGGAAGGAGGGGATTATTCCATGTGGTTGAAAATAATGGTTTTCAAACATAGTTAACAAAGTAGGATATGGAGACAACTCGGGTTGACCAATAGCCTTCCAACATGCCAATGACATAACGCAAGTTGAGGCACCATCATCTACCATCGTCTACCACTGTGCATAAATTATTCCATGTTAATGATTTTGTGGCATAAACCACTACTATATAGAAGGAGAGATGGTAAGGAAAATGAGGTTTATGATTGAAAGGGTAAAAAATGATAATTCCTGAGTTAACTGGCTCAACAACACCCAAGGAAAATGATTTTCTCTATGAGGGGAAACTCTAGAGGACTTCTAGGGCAGACATTACACAAGGGGTTTGCGCCAGATCCTCCACAACGGAGTAGTTCTGAGCAACCCTTGCATTCAGATTATGAGAATCCTTCTTAAACACACCTTTAGGGATGTGAGTCATATTTTCTGCCATAGTCTTCTCAATATGAAGATGAGGCAATGGGTTGGAAGCTTCCTATCCCTTCTAAGCATATTTCGACATTCCGTAATCATGAGCTCTGGTATGAAGATGAGAATCAAATCTCATCATGTATACATTTGTAGCTTCATTGTTATTGTTAATTGTGGGGGCACCCTGATTTCCCCCAAGTACATTCATGGATGAGGAATATTATGCCATATTTTTCCCTTGAGAGAAAGGGTTAGTTAACACAGAAGGTTATTGTTGTGAAAAAATATTTTGCGCTTCCTCAAGCCGAGGGAATTGATGAGTCAAGTGATCATCCACGCAAATATTACACAGAAACTTAACCTTATTCTTCTCATTTTTTCCCTCACCAACATTGTTAGAAACCTTATTAACCCCCTTACCCTTCTTTCCCTTGGCCTTTCTTTTTCCCTCGGGTTGTTGTTTACCTTTGGTATTTTTTGTCTGCACACTATGTACTTCTGATGTTTGGGTTACGGGGGAAGCCAAACTATGCATAGCTTACTGTGCCCATGGAGAATTTGTTAAAGAAGCATATCACGTTTCAATGTAATGATGAGTGACAAAATTTTTTGGACATATTGAAGGATAAAATGGTGACAACGCCAATTCTTGTGTTTCCATATTGGTCAAAAGAGTTCCATGGTCATTTGGATGCCTCTTCAATAGCACTTGGAGAAGTATTAACACAACCAGGAGAAGGTGATATAGATCAGCCAATAGAATTTTCAAGGAGGAAGCTTTCAAATTCACAACATAATTATAATACAATAGAGAAAGAAGGTTTGGATATGGTATATGCATTACATAAGTTCAGACATTATTTATTAGGTCAGCATTTTAAAATGTTCACAAATCATTTTGTCAACAAGACAACGTCGGGGGGAAGAATATGTAGATGGTTGTTTTTATTTCAGGAGTTTCATTTTGAAGTAGTTGTGAAACCCAAAAGATTGAATGTCGGGCTAGATCATCTATCCAGGATAACTAATGGAGAGGAACCAAGCAGCTTGGAGGACAATTTTCCTGATGCACAACTCTTTTCAATGTAGATTGTTGATGAATATTTTGTTGATATCATTGAATATTTGAGTACAGGATTTTACCCAAAGGAATACAACAATGCGTAAAAGAAAACTTTGGTGGTTAGAGTTGCAGATTACCAACTTATTGCAGCACACTTGTATAAATTAGGTGCAGATAATATTCTAAGGAGATGTGTTATGAAACATGGACATCCTATCATTTTAGCAGAAGCACGTGAAGGAATAGCTGGAGGAAAATACGTAGGAAAAGCCACTGTGCAGAAGATATTTCACGCAAGATTATGGTGGCCAATGGTTTCTAAATATGCAAAGGAGTATTGTCATAATTTTGATGTATGTCATAGGGTCGACAAGCCATCCAGGAGAGATGATATGCCACTAAAACCTCAAGTAACTCTTAAAGTGTTTGACAAATGGACAGTTGACTTTGTAGGACAATTCAATTCACCAGCTAGAAGATCAGAAGCAAGGTACATAATTAGAATGAAAAAATATTTAACCATATGGGATGAAGAAGAAGTAGTAAAAGATTGCATCACAGAAATTGCAATACACTTCTTGTTTGAACAAGTAATTACAAGATTTGGATGCCCTAGAATTCTGATGAGTGATCAAGGGACTCATTTTATCAATAGTACCATCCAGGAAATGATTGAATAATTTGAGATATGTACCATAAGAAGAGCACTCCAAACCATCCTCATTCTAATGGAATAGTGGAAGCATTTAATAATATATTGGAGAATTCCTTAACTAAAATTTGTAATGTAAACAAGGATGATTGGGATTAGAAGATACCAGCAGTAGTATGGGCTTATAGAACCAAATGCAAGAAAATCAAAGGGAAGACACCGTTCATATTTGTGTATGGAAAGAAAGAAGTAGTCCCTTTAGAATACTTGATACCTAGTATGTGCATTGCAACCATTACAAACATGACATAAAGAGGTGCAACTTAAGAAAGATTGGCTCAACTCATGGAACTAGAAGAGGACAATATTATGGTTAGTTTCCATCAGGAAGTATAGAAAGAAAGAAAAAGATTGGCATGATAGACACATTAAGAAGAAATTTTTTAAGGAAGGATATATGGTTCTTCTCTATTATAGTAAATATTTACAGCATCTAGGAAAATTCAGGATGCATTGGCTAGGGCCATATGAGATAAAGTCTATCACAGATGGAGGTGTTGTGAAGCTGGAGGATTTAGCAGACAAAAAGATTCAAGGATTGGTGAATGGTAGTCGACTGAAACTATATAGGGACAATCGAACCAATAACCCTCAGTAGTTATAGTGAAGAAAAGTAGAGTTGTACATAGTGTATATAGTAGGAGTTAAAAGAAAAAAAGAAGAAAACAAATTGGAAAAACAAGAAAAATACAAAAAGATGTAGTAGATAGATAAGTGGTAGATAGACAACTAGATAACACCACGCACAATAGATAATAAGTGGTATGAAAGAAAAATAATAGAATGCATGTTGGAGAAATGGTACAAGATAGAAAAGCAACGCGTTGATATAGAAAGCATCCTAAAAAGGAAAAACGATGGCCAGAAAAGTGTGATGCAAAAGAGCATTTATGACAAGACCTATAAAAGTAAGAAAGTGTGCACAACAAGCCTCATTGTGAATTTGTGCAAAAGAGAGATAAGGAGCGGAAAATAAGTGTGAGAAGGTATTTCTGAAGTATTCAGTGAAAATTTAGAAGCAACTCTTTCATGATTTAGCATAATGGCACCACCAAAGGTCGAATCTCCCATCTGAATTGCAAGATAGACATGAAGTGTCGCAAAGTATGCACAAGACATAGACGTCGATGAAGAAAAATTGAATTAGTAGGAAGGACTGGTAGACGTGGATTCCATTCCCTCCCTAGTAATTGAGCTAGTTAGTTCAAAGATTTTGGAGGAGCAGTAACAACAAATTCTGGTGAAAAAGGGAATGGACATCGATCCATAGAACGAAAAACAAAACCCTAGTACAAAGTAAAACCCCGTGAAGCAACTTGGATTAGGAGAAACACAACACCCTATGGCAAAGCTAGTGAAATATTCAGAGGAACAAGTACAGGTGGAGGATATTACAAGAAAGAAAAACTTAGACACAAAATAAGATGAGGATGGGAACCAAGAAGTAGGACCATCAGTGGGAAAGAAGAAAACTAGGGAAAAACTTGTCACGCCAAGAGCACCGATAAAGAAGGAGTTAACATTATCATTATTCATGGTTGATTATATTGGTTGGGGAGAACCAAAATACAATTCGTTTTACCCAAGGCCAGAGAAGTGTCGCACAGGAAAGTATACAACACTATAGCACACTTCAGATATGAAGAAAAGGAAGGAAAATTTTGGCATTTTTTCCATGTTGTTTGATGAGATGCAGGAGAAGCTAGCTAATAAATCGAGGATACCACCGAAAGTAGTGAAAGAACATAAAATCATAGCTAAATTTCATTCTACAAGACATAATATGTGGATCCAGACTAAGAGGGATCCTAAGAAGGAGTGGCTACAATTGAGGTATTGTGTCACAGGAGAAGAGGTGCAGTGGGCCATAAAGGACTGGCCTGAAGAATGGAAGGTGCCAGTGAATCCAAATAAGGTACCAAAAGATAAGAAGCAAGAAAAGGTTGGCCCTTCAACATAGTCAACTATCCCAAAACCAATACAAGGAAGGTGACATAGCATGCAAAAGGAACAAGGGGTAGTACAACCACTAGAAAACCAAAGCAAAAGAATACTATCCCAAAGCCTTTAGCATAGGAGAAGGAACACATAGTAGAACCAAATGGAGTATCAAATAAGGATACAAATAATCCTATGCTGGAGGAAACAAGAGGTGGATATCTCCTAGATATGGATATACCAGTGACAACCATGCAAACATAGACACTACCAATGAAAATGACAGTATTGGAGACACTGTGCCAATGCAAGAAGATGCAGGTGCATAAGGGTGTTCCTGAGATTAAAATTACTGAGGATGATGCAGATTTAGTTACAGAGAAAGTGCAAGATTGTAAAACAGAATCATGGTTTCATGTTGAGAAGCAGAGGGGGGAGATAATAAAGAAATTGACAAAGGTCAAGGATACATTGGAACAATTGAAACTTAACAAAACAAAACAGGAAAGAGCAGGAGAAACAACAACAAACTGAGAAGGAAAGAACAATTCTAGAACAAGAGATAGTACAAATCATATCCATAGGGAGTAATCATTTCCATATCACTCAGAGAATGTTGCAAGTCGATGACAATAGAGTGCATAAACCATTAAAGGAAATAGATCATTTGGACTTGGCACTACCCGTTGACAAGTGTTTACAACACACCACCAACGGGAAGGGTAGATCTGGTCCGGGGTTGTCTATTTAACCCAAGCCGTTTGGGGTAATCTACCGTGATGGGTTTTATGGATCCATTAGCCAACTAGGATTCTAAAATAACTAAGAGATGCGAACTAACTAAATATAAAACTCTATCAATCAATACTTTAATTACAAATTCCTAGCTAATAGTGTTCATATACAATGGTTATATACAGTTTACAAGGTTTGAGCAAAGCCTTGTGAAAGTAATTGTTTAAGATGACTTATTTGAACATGATTAAATATAAACAAACTTATTCTAATACTATGAATATCACACTAGTAAACGATGAACGGACATGATTGTAAATGATATAACAAAAGTAGACAAAGAAAATTAACATTTAAATAATGCAATTGCTATTCATTCACATATAAACAAATGAAATAAATAATACACTGACTAACCTCTAATTGATCAACAGTAATAAATTAAATTCATCTCTCTGCATTTGTGTGAGCTCTTCTTATCCTGTGTCAAGTGAAAACCTATGACAGAAACAAGAATAATACTTCTTGAAGAAATTCAAGGAAATGTTTCATATTCTGGAGTGAGTTTATGATGAACAAAGAGACAAATAATTATATATTATATGACCTCGAAATGTCCAATAACTGAGAATGAAAGAAATTCCAATTCTCAGTAATGGTGGTACCAACTATCTAGCATCAAACATAAACTCAAAATACTTAAATAGATGATCTATCACAGATATAAACTAAACCAAAAGATAATGAACAACATAAAGAAAAGCATGATATAAAATATTATGTGAAGAACATTCTAAAGCTAATTATACACAGATAACATTTCACATCAAGAAATTATATGAGAAGACAATGAAAAAACAACACTGCACAGTTTACAGAGGACGAAAGCCAAAGAGTAAACTGCTTTCTCATATAGTTTCAACAAAATATGTTCATCATATGGTCCAGTAAGAATTGCCATTGCTTCAGAGAAAAAATGAATATTTAAAGAGAACAATGATCAACCCTCATATCCACAGGATAGAGGTCAATCTTTCAAAAATAGAGAGATTCTGATCTCAAATCTTAAACCAAGTTTATAATAACAAAAATTATAACAACTTGGACCAATTTTGTTATAATTACAAAATATATTACCAACTGTTTTAAAATACAACTAAATACTAAATAAAGAGAAACAAAGCTCCATAATCTCCACTAGTCAGGCAACGTACTAATCATCCTTAAATTTGTTTTAAAACCTGAAATATAAATTAAGATTTTATTAGAAATCAAATCACACTAAAATAAGATTGGATACAAAATCTCAGATCCTATATATTGTCAAAACAAAATGAAAAAACCAAATCAAATCGAAACAAACAAAACTAATTACAAGATTAGAATTGACTTTACCAGAAATCACGTGTCTGAAAATGAAGATGAATACAAAGTGGATTCCAGAACAATATTGACATTGGTGGATTTTTTGACAGTGATATTCTGAGTTTTTTTACTCTTTTATTTTCATGAGAAGAATTTAGTTCCCTTTTAATAATTGATTTATGATTCTCCATCTTGAGATATTTATTTTGTCTCTGTACCAAATGATATTTCTCTTCCTAGAATCAATAGCCACCACAGATCTGAATTCGTTTTACAATGTTGATGATCACTACCAGGGGAGTTTTTTTTTTCTTTTATGTGACATTACTCCTTAGAGAAGGACCTATACCTGACAGGTTTTCAAATCCACATAGAAAAGGGTGGGGAGGGGGGGGCAGGGGTGGAGTGAGGATCAAGGTTAAATCAAGCCTCTTACTCAATCTTTTCAATATCCTGTGACAAATATGATTGCTCTGCAACATTGAACTATTTCCTCAAACTCGACAAAAATTATGATAATATATTCTTTAAAGAAAACGTTATATCTCTCATATATTTGAGTGTTTTTTGGAAACTGTCCATGTGAGAGATAAACGAGTTCATTTGTGAGATGATTTTTTGAGGGTTTTGTCAAATTATTTTTAGTTTGGCCAGAATCCATCCCGAAAAATGATCTTTGAGAAAAGTGAAAGAACCCCTTACCTCCATTGAAAAAGAATATCTGAGAAATTTCTCTTTAGAAAACGAGGCATACCACCTATGAAATTGATTTGGTTTTGAAGAAACCATCCACGTGGAAGGTAAATGACCCCATTTCATAAATGGGTTTTTAATGGTTTTTCCAAATTCATAACTGTTTTCTCAGAATTCATCCCGCAAAATCATGTCTTTGTTATACAATTACCGGTTTGAACTCTGCTATATTATCACGGGTATGTAAAACCTTAGTGCCATTCGTTTCTGCACTACTACAAGAGCCATACTTTCAAAGGTAAACTAGGAGGCAAAGAAAAATTATTCATGAAGGGGAAAACATTGTGACACTAGTAGATCAAACCAATATACAACGAATGAGGTTTGGTGAACGTACCTGATGTCAAGCACAAATTTGAAGGTCTAGGAGTATTATCCCATTATCTCCCACTCCAAGAACTAATTATTTTCTGTAAGAAAGAGGCCATGGAGATCGAACAACAAGAAACCCATGTAACCCTTGCAACTTGCCACAAACTAACAACCCAATTCCAAGGAGATTAACACACACAGTGTAATGATTCATTTTTATGGTGGACCAGTCAGGGTATAGGAGTTTTTCATCGTTAACCATTAAATTGTGATATGACATATGTAAGTGTTGAAGGGTCATATAAATTTTTTTAAGAGAGGTGAGGTTTAAACCTTGTCTCCAATTCATTTGTTAAACATATTAAACAAGGTTTTAATGCATACATTAACCCATGGATTCTTAAAAAAAAACAAAAACCCATACCATTTTTAAGATTGAGATAAGTTCCTAGGAGAAGGCCCATACTTGGTCTAATGATATAATTCATGGTACTTTAATTAGAAACAAGTCTTCCATCTAGATATAGACTAATTGAAGTAGGAAAACAAAAGTTACAAACTAATACAAAGGGAAAAGATATCGAGATTTTGGTTGAATGTTTGCAAGATAAAGGTATCAATTTCATGCTTTGCAGTCATGAAATTGAAAAGAGAAAGCAATCAACAGATCATACGATCATGTTCTCATAATAATAAAATCCAAATTCAACAATCACACCTTCACAAAAGAGACCCAGTCAATTTGATGCAAATAAATATGTTGGACAACAAGTTTAAGAAGTGATTTTGTGTTTCAAAGGTCAATGAAAACAAAATTCTAGTTGGGAAGCCAACACTACCCAAGGTTCCAATGAAGGCACTATAAAAACTTCAAATAAGTGTCATGTAGGAAATTCAGTCGAGGTCCCATGTAGATCCTACAAGTTTACAATTGGATAATGAAGTAAATAAGACATTGGATATGACACTTAACTAGGTGTAGCTCAAGAGGGAAGAAGCAAAGAAGTACATTGGTATAATAGAGTAGTAGCTGGAAGAAGTCTTTAAAACTATTCCTGACAGTGCGCAAGAAGGGAACATACCTATAGAGGAGAAAATTGAAAAAAGAGCGCAATATACGGAGAATTACAAGAGCCACATTACAAAGTTGATAGAAATCCTAGTAGCACCTAACACTCCACCAGAAGTACAAACACAAAGGGAGCAAGAGGATACAAGTCATACGGAGAGCATTGTGCAGATGATCCAAGAAATCACATAGTTGTATAATAATAGCACATAGTTACGGATGAATATTTAAGAGGATGAGAAAATTCAGGAGTGAGAGAAGAAAGAAGAAGGGGTAAATAATGCAGTGCAAGAACTAAAGAAGAGGAAGAAAGCGATGAAAATATCATATAGGCTAAAAAGTGTGCATGAAATGAAGAATTTGCAGGTATAGGTGAAGACTATACAAGTAGAAAAGTAGTCAAAGCAGATGCAGATGGAACCACTACAAGAAGGCACAAAACAAATGTTGACAGAGAATGACACAACAAATTGTTACATTGAACAAGTTGGATTCGAGAGTGAAGAATTGTTGAAGGAGAACATTATTGTGCATATTGTGGATATTGTAGCAGAAAAGAGCGTGCAAGTAAAGTCTCGAGCTAAATAATTTTCAAGCAGGTTGCAGTCATTGGATAAGTCATTGCATGAGGAAAACACTACTTGAGTGGCTTAGGATGAGCCACAAGTGAGTTTTGGGGGCCTGTTGGCATAGGGAATTTTGGGGAAAAGCACGGTAATTTATGAAGTAAGTTATAAAATGGACCAGAAAAGGAGCGCGCATTAGAAAACATGGAAAAATAGTACCAAGGAAAGAAAAAATGTCAAAGGAAGGAAGAAGGATGCAGATCGACAAGGAAAATGGTTGGATTGTGTACCAGTCGCACTCGAGGAGTTAGAATGTGGACAAACCTAATCCACTTAGGGTTAGTGGATTAGAGTTTTGGTCATTTTTGTAATGAGCTTTAACACATTTTTCTGATATAAATATAATGTAAGATGAGAGGCTGAGGTGATTGTTATGTTGAGTTGTGTTAGATATAGTATCAATACTGAGATAGAGATATGATCAGAGAATTTTTTGCAAATAGATGGATTGTAATCGAGGGTAAGGTCGCAAGTTGTGGAGCTTGGTGTGACCTTGTCTGTAATACCCCAGGTCAATCCCGGTTATAAATGTAAATATGTTTTATAGGCTGGTGAGCTAGGTTATTATAGGCTAGAAGGATTATGTGATTATTAGACCTGAGATCCTAGATGCTAAAGGCCAGTGAGTCTATTATTGTAATATGTAAATACTCATATCATTAATAAAGTACATCATTACTGCAGACTGAACCACAAATG
>JASDQU010108947.1:27387-60138 GCA_032191745.1 Picea mariana | reverse complement strand
CCTAAAGAAGTTCGAGTACGGGTCGATTTTGATGTCTTTCTTCCTTGAGAGGGTCCCATTGCTACATCTACAGGTATATTGGGGTTTACTGGCTCCACAGGATCCGAGGATGCTGAGGTGGTGTAACCTCATGGCTCGACACATAGCAGGGCCTATAATCAAATATAATGATTCATTTTTTGACTGGTTGAGGCCCTAGATGCTGATGATCGATGACTACGCATATGCTGGTTTGGATTTCTGAGGAGATCCAGATTTGGTCCTGCTTGAGGATGCTCAGTGGGGTGACTTAGGTGAGAAGTACACATTTTGTTCTTTTTAAATGTTTTTGCAAATTTTATTATATAAAATGTTTTTATATTTTCGATCCTAATCAAAAATTTCTTTTGACAACATAGATGTGGGGCCGTATCGACCGCCAGGGACATCTCCCATTCAGAGGCGAGGAGAAGTGGCTCCAGTGGCAAGATGGGATGCTGAGGACTATGAGGCGATTGAATAGAACTTAGAGGGACTGACTGTAGATGTCCCAGATATCACTATTGGAGAGATCCCGAGACGTTATCAACGCCATACTGTGGATGTGTTTGAGTCTCTCAGTCGAATGCTCCATAGGGTAGCTCGAGCAGTGTGTGTTATCATGAGCGTCATCCGTGATGTTATTTTCTAGAAGCTATGGGCTTCATATTTTGAGATTTTGATCTTTGGACATAAACTTTTTGTAAAAACTTTTGATCATTATATACATATATACGGCTTCTACCGGCTTATTTTGTGTTTTATAATACATGTGATGTGTGATTGGTTCATAAATGTCCCAAATGTCTGTCAAACACATAATTAGCTAAAGCATCGGTCAATGTATTTAGACATCTAGGAATGTGCTGATATTGGATATAATAAAAATAACGTTCCAAGAGGCGAATTCATAAATATACCCGTAATAGAGTAGGACTTCGGATAGCAAAGACATTACTTAACTGTAGTACTACTAGCTGTGAATCGAGTCGTATAACCAGGTGGTGGATACTAAGCGAAATAGCATCAATCAACAATTCGATGACGACGCTATATTCTGCGATATTATTGGTCGCACGACTCAGGAAAACACCTCATAGACTGATGAGTTCGTTTGTAGGTGCGTAAATTTACCATGCAATAGAAGCTAAGTTCTGAGTACTACGACTAGCGCCATTGGCGAAGCCAATGTGGGGTAGCGAAGACTTTGACATCTGGAAACCAAGTTCAATGCAAGGTAAGTGGTCGAGGGAAGAAACCAAATAATGAAAAAAGCACACTAAAGTAACACACAAAAAGTATGATACAATAAAATACAAGCACTCATGCACAGATGATCTAAGCATAATACTTCTTTAAGTAAAGCCCATTTCTGGGTTCACTCAAAGGGATACCATCATAGTCCACTAACTCGTAGGCTCCTTTTTCCAACACCCATCTGAAGATATAAGGACCTCGCCACATAGCTTCAAATTTTCTAGCTCCTAACAAATCCCAATCTTGTTCATAAATGAGAACTAGATCTCCTTTAGAGAACATGTGTGGTTTGACATGTTTATCATATTGATCTTTGACACGTTTCTTCTCAGTTTCTATAATTAGGGTGGCATCACGACGGGTTTTGTCTAGTTGCATAAGATACAACAGTTGTTCGTCTTCAGCGGAAGTGTTTGGGAGAATTTCAACGACAAGCTTTAGAGATGGTATCTCACATTCAATCAGCAAGATGGCTTCTATACCATAAACTAACTGGAAAGGTGAAAACCTGGTAGCAGACTTGACAGATGTCCGGTAAGCCCACAATGCCGAAAACAACATCGTGTGCCAACTAGTTTTGTGAATCCCTATCATTCGTCGAAGCATGGTAATTAGGAATTTGTTTATTGCTTCAACCTGACCATTGGCCTGTGGGTGATAGGGTGTTGAGTTTTTATGGCGAAGACCCAACTTTTCGGTGAGTTCGGACATCATAAAGTTTCTAAAGTGGCTACCGTGATCAGTAATGATAGATTGAGGAACACCAAACCGAGAAATGATGTGACTGAATTTGAATAGTGTTGCAGTCTTTCTGGTATTGTCGAATGTCGACATTGCCTCGGCCCATTTTGTAAAATAATCTATGGTTACAATAATTTATCCATGCACCCCGGTCGAGTGAGGGTGACATGTCATGAAATCGATACCCCATTTCGCAAAAGGTCCAACAGAGACTACAGGGTGTAGAGGAGTAGGGCATGATCGTATTTTATTGTTGTAGGTTTGGAAAGCATGGAATTTTTGGACAGCAATAATACAATCATTGAATAAAGAAGGCCAAAAATACCCAGCTCGTAAGATCTTTTGGGCAGTAGCATACCCAGACATGTGACCACCATATGCTCCAGAATGGCAGTCATTCAGGGCTTTCTTGGCTTCGTCAAATGTGAGGCAACGTCAAAAAATAGAGTCAATCCCATGATGATAAAGAGTATCACTGAGGAGAATATATTGACGGGCTTGGTAGCATATGCGACGACGGTCAGTCCTAGACAAATCAGGCTAGAAATTTTGGTTCTGGAGATATATGATGATATCCCCATACCAAAGGTCTTTAGAACTAATCAGAAAAAGGGATTCATTGGGTAATGAATCCTCTGCTACATTTTCCATCTCAGAACAGGGAAGGTCGCATATCAATTCGGCAAACACCAATGATTTCTTGGACTTAGTGCGTTCGAATTCTAAGTCAAACTCCTGGAGTCTTACGATCCATTTGGAGTATTTTCCCCTAGTAATTGGCGTGTAATAATGTGTTGCATAGGGTTGCAGTTGGAAATCACAGTAGTCTTGCATAAAATAATATAGTGTCAGAAACGTTGAACAGCTTGGACGGTGGCCAAGGCCAGTTTTTCAACATGTAAATACTTGGTTTCGGTAGTCTTGAGACTCCGACTCAAATAATAAATGACATGTTCATCATGAGAATCATCTTCCTGGACTAGAACCATAGCAATGGTAGAGTCTAAGGCTGCAAGATACAAGAAATAATACTGACTGTAATCGGGTGGGAAAAGTAGTGGGGTACAGTTTAAGGTCAGTTTTAAAGCATCGGAAGCTTTGTTGGGAGTGGTATCCCATACAAATTCAGAACCTTTCTTGAGCAGTCGAGTAAAACCAAGAGTTAACTCAACATAGTTTGGGATGAAATGACATAGAAAGTTTTCCTTTCCTTGCAAACTTTGTAGCTGGCGAAGTGAGGAAGGAGGAGGGAGATTGAGAATCGCCTTGACCTTCAAAGGATCTACCTTGATCCCTTGACGTGAAACAATAAAGCCTAGAATTCGATCGGATTCTACACAAAAAACACATTTGTGGGGATTCAAGTGTATATGGTAAAACATACAGGGAAGGAAAATGGCACGGAGGTGTGTTGGATGATCTACACGGTGCATGGAATGAGCTGGTAAGTCATTGAAATATGGCTGCACAATGTGCTTTATATCATGAAAGGCATAAGACATAGCACGTTGAAAAGTTGCGTCAACATTATTTAAACCGAAGGGAAGTTTCCGATAGGCGAAAGTGCCCCAAGGACAAATAAAAGTGGTCTTGTGTTGGTCTGTGGGTATGATATTGATTTGATTATATCCATAGAAACCATCCATCAGAGAGAATATTTCACTTCCGGCACAATCGTCGACGATCTGGTCAATGAAGGGGGTAGGAAAGTTGTCTTTAGGACAATATTTATTAATGTCTCTATAATCAACACACACGCAGATCGTACCTTGTTTCTTGTTAACCAGAACAAGATTGGAAACCCAGTCAGTTAGAGCCATAGGGTAAATAAAACCAACTTTGAGAAGTTTCTCAACTTCAAGATTGATAGCAGCTACTTTACGTGGGTGGACCGGACGGGTTTAGCGCCCGGGTATGTCTTAATCTTGTGTACAACAATGTCGGGGTCAATACCTGACATTTCTTCATAGCTCCATGCGAAGACGTCACACAATTCTCGGAAAAGAGACTTGTAGGCGACAACTTCATCATGGGAACACGAAGTTCCGATATGCACATTTTCAACAACTCCAAGTTTTATTGGTATGTCGAGGGGGATGGTGGGTGAGATATTACTTAAGTTCCCTTCGTAGAACATATCGTGTGTAGACTCGGGAATGGTATAAATGATGACAATGATCATCGGGGTCGAGATCCATTGGTAACTCTCAATGGTGTGTTGTTCCAGGAAGAGGATGGAATGATGATGTCCATCATCCCAAGGGGTATCTTCCATGGACATAACAAACATAATCATCTCGTCCATAGGAAAAATGACGCGGAATAGATCCAGAGATAAATCACCAAGAGAGGGGTTAGAAGGGGTTGTCGATTGAACTGATTGATAAGCGGATTCGACCGGACTCAAAGGCATTTGGTTGCCATAAAGAAGATGATCGTCAGGGTTGGGTACTATCCACGGGTCGTAAGACACAAGGGGTTTCTCGAACAGAGGTGGAAATCATATTGATCGAGGCGACGAATGGATGTGGAACATCAGGTGGTGGAATGGGAAAAGTACCCATCAAAGAGGAATCTTTAAGAAGACTGACACCGACATTTTCATATCTAGGGGGTGTTTTTGCAATGAAAGGTACGTTGCTGGTACATGCATCGGAGTGAAAGAAGGCCAATCGGTCCACCGTAATTACTTTTCCTTGATGTGGGAAACGTATGACATGGAAAAGAGTGGACACAACTGCATGCATGGAATCGATCTAGCTACGACCAAGTAGAAGGTTGTAATCGAGAGGAGCGTCAAAGACCTCCACTTCAACATTTCCTGTTTTTCCTTCTAATGTAATAGGCAATGAAGGGAGGACACCGTAAGGATTAAAACCAGAGCCATTGAAGGCTTTGAGCGTGTTGTGGGATTCAGTTAAAGGAGGAGATCCGATGACTTTCCAGCAGGTAATAGACATGACACATGTCGAGGCACCCTCATCAATAACTGTTTTACAAATGTTCTTGTTGGAGACAATAACTTGTATTTGGAATGCAAGTTGAGGGGATAACCTTAGAATGTGATCTTCTAAGTCAAAAATTATTAAATTTGTATCGGTAGGGTCGATTCCACCAATAGCTTTCAATAGTGCCTTCTGTTGTATAGGAAAAATTTGAAGGACTTCGAGGGATAACATCGCAGACGGTGCTTGGGCTAGATCTTTGACAATAATGTAGTTCTGGGCAACACGTGCATGAGGATTGAAAGCCGATTTTTGGACAACACCCTTTGGGGGAGGGTGAAGAACTGTATCTAGGCTTGGTCATTCTAGATGAAGAGGAACATTGGTAGGTGGAGTCGCGGGAGATGGTTGGACCAACGAAGGAGGTGTTTCACCAACCTTCTCTTTGGAGGAAGAATAATCTTTGGCTCGAGTGGTAAGTGTGATGTCATTCTTCTTTGAATCACCTGTACACATTAAGACATAGGATGTAGTGGAGGGGGAAGGTTGGTCATGAATGACCAATTAGGCCTGTTGTTGATAAGGGAAGGGTTGTGACAACACAGCCGGAGTAGGCGGTTTCGGGGTCCCTTGAAGGAACTTAGTAACCTCGGCTCGTCTTGGACAATCCTTAGTGTAGTGATCATGACTACAAATAAGACAAGGGTATCGGGGTTTGCGCTTATCCTTATCGACAACAGGTTGTGTTTTGGTCTTCTTATATTGTGGATTATTTTTATCCTCCTTGTTCTTACCCTTCCCTTTTTTGGATTTATTTTTTCCGGTGGGGGTAGATTGAACATATTTCACCTTAGAAGTCTTGCCAGTGGGAGGGGTAGGAGACAAATCATTTTGAACATTAGAAGTGTTATCTCCCAAATTGAATCAGTCAATTTGTTCCATTTTGTAGGTGATAACATGGTCATAAAATAGGGTTCTATATAAATTTTTAGAATTTAGAAGTGTCAAAACATAGGATTTAAGATTTTATCCTAGAAATAAATTGATCCTCAAAAGGTCTTTTCAAAAATTTAAGAAAAAGCCTTTCAATAGATAACATCTGTTTTGAAGTTGAAGTTAGCTGATGAAAGCCTCAGGTTTCAACGGCTAAAGTGTACTCCCCGCAGCAAGCGAGCCGGTGAAAGCGCTAACATAGATTTTTCTCCAATGACTCTAGAAACCCAAAAAGGAAACACCGGACACATGTCATACAATCATCATGGCAAGCTAATGGAAGAAAATGAATGATGACACCGTTTCATCATGTTTTAGCAGGACATCATGACAGATCATTCTCACGTATTTCATGCGACAACAAGAGGAGGGTTTGAGGTGACTAACTCTAAATCATCATTGGAGAGAGAGGATAAAGTACCAGCCATCCGGCGACATCAAATCACCATTTCTTATTTTGAACTCGCGGTGTTCAAAATTTCTATTATGAGGTTTCATATTTCAACTGAAAACACAGGGTCATTTTCACTAGTTCCAACCTTTTCCTTATTAAGAATATTATTGTGTCAACCATGTGAAAATCAATCGATGATTAAGTTGCAGATGGTGAGGAAGCAAGGAGGGCTACTTCTGAGGAAATAGTTATATAATTTATCCTTTTTCCAGTCTTATCCAGAGGTGTAGAAGTGATTCTCAGACGCAGGTTGTATGACATATGTGGAAAGGTTACAGGAAGGTTATCACCAGGAAACAACATAGATTTTTGAAAAGTCATACAATGGAAAGAAAGCTACAATGGGATCTCTAGAATTGATAGTTGATGAAGCTGCCATCGCTTCAGCAACTGGTTTACCCAGAACAGGCCAAAGTTGGTTTAAAACAATAGTGACCAAGAACTTGGATTTTAGGGTATACCTCAAGACAAAATTCCGAAGCATAACCTGGAAGAAAAGAATCCTTGTTTCTTACCTTGAAGATGAATGGCAAGATCTGTTCAAAGGCATTCTGTTATACTTAACCTCAGAGGGCAGGTATGACAAGTTAATGTTGTATCATTTTAGACTCCTAGATCACTTCACAGGGAAGGTCCTTCTAAATTTGCCTTTCTTTCTTCATAAGAGTCTAACCAAGGTGTGTAATAAGATCAGAGCCGAACCTTTTAGCATAAAAAATGCCCTTTGTCATTATGGCCTGATTAAAATGATCATCTTGGAAGAACTGAAATGAAGAGAAAGAACTTGGAAACACTTTCTCTTATGGGAAGGTTTTGAGACCCAAACTCAACCTATAAATGAGAAGAAGAAAACAGGCAAGAAGCAATCAACTCCTCAGAGTAGCTCAAGGAGGAGGAGAGCTCTCCCAAATCCACCAGAAGACAAAAATTCTATCATAAATCCCAAGAAAGCTAAAAAGAAACTAGATTTTGAAACAAACTTAGAGAAATCCACAGTGAAAAAGACAAATTCTCTAAATCTGCCATACACAGATTCAAACACAGAACCAGAAAGGAAGATGAAAGTCCAACCATCAAAAGTCCAGAACACTCCATGGAAACTGCATAGGATTGTGAAGCGTTTACTCCCAAAGATGAAGGTGAAACCTCAAGAAATAAGAAATCAAAGAAATCACAAAAGATTAAGGAGTTGAAAGAGGTAATAGCATAGCAAGAGGTTCTGGAAAGGGTGATAAAGGCAAGATATAAATCTTTATCAGAGAATTTTGCAAATACAAATGCAACTTTTGAGAAGCTAGCACGTGAAATAATTAAAGACAACAAGAAAAAGAAAAATATCACAAAGGATTATAATAGCCTATGGTGGTTAGCTAAGTGCCTGAAGAGGAAAATCAAAAAATTGAAGGAAAATATTAACACACACGCAGATTTACAGGTGTTGGCCCAGGTTGCTATAAATTTGCAGGGAAAGCAATCAAATGAACACTGATTTTTGATGGAACAACAGTTTTGAATATGAAAGGTTTCCTTTTTTATCAAAACAGATCTTTCACCAACACAGAAGGTGAAATTATAACCAATTAGTTGTTGAAAATCAGAGCTTTCATCAACTAATTAGCAAATCCTAAGGCGAAATAGCTGGTGAAACTGCATAATGAGTATTTTGAAGAGTTGAGCTCGAACAGAGCGATTTTGGAGTGATTTAAATGATAAGAGAGTATCAAAAGATTAATCATGAAATCAAGAAATATTCAGTTTCAAAGATTCATGAAGATTTTGGAGGTGAATGCTTAATTGGTCAACTAAAGCTTTGTTCACAGTTGTTGAAATATTTCCAGCCATTGAAGACATGTGTATTTTCCTCCATGACACATTAGGGACATAGAAATGATGAAGACCAGATGTCAAAGACCAACTATGAAGACAATTCGATTCATAAGAATTAGTTCTTCATTATCCTATTGCATTCAGTTAGTTTTCTGCTTTCTATATTTAGAAATCCAGATCTAGTTTTCTAGGATCTGAGACTTGTTGTAAAGCTTATAAATACCTGTCTTTTTGACATACCAGGGGTTCGATTCTGGATAGAGGACAATATTATGTTGTAAACAAACTTTTACTATGATAATACAAATCACAAGTTTCTCTCTCTATTGATGTCATATTCTCATTTTCCTTCTATACTTTCTATTAAGTTGTTTTAGCTACAGAATGATGGTTATCTCATTGGTTAGCTCATAACTTGATATTAAGTTGCTTATCATTGTTTATTAAACCCTACACTTTGTATTCGGTTTATAAACTTTGTTTTCTCACCCATTTAAAGCTATCATTTGATCATCAATCCTTGAAAGCACTGGTTTATTTGATTTTCATTTTACTGTCTGAGTGCCATATTGTAATTGAGTTATCCCATTTATCCACACATACATAAACACAAAAACAAGTTTTCTTCAAGTTACCAAGCATCTTTGACCTACAACCTCAAATAGTTTCTTGGAACGATAAAAAGAAGCAACGGATTTGGGGTTTTTACTAGAGGCTTGGATAGAATGGGGTTGGGCATGGAAAGTGCCAATCACACTGTCAGCTGCATGAGAAGCAGCAGGAGTAGTTGAAGTAGCAGAAGTAGAAGGATGAGGTGCGTCAGGGAATAAGTCGTAAAGAGTACCCCTTTGTGAGTAAATGAGGTCGGGATATTGAGCACGAATGATCACCTTTGCTTCTATGACAACTCCACCCATGGAAATGTCATGAGTGATGTCATTCAAGAATGATTTCGTGAACTACTTTGCTAGCAATAGATCAGGAATTTTGAGTTTGATGAGACGTTGTCTCCATCGCCACTCATGAATGTGATTCGAGATATGAGTGACTTTGGTCTGTTTGAAAGAACTCAAAATTTCGGTTCTTGTTTCGTAATGGATCGGTAACTGGTAGTGGGTGAGGAAAGCCATAACAAGGGTGTGGAAGTCAGTGAAGAAGCCTTCTGGTAATTCCATATACCACTTCACGGTGGAACCTGTGAGAGTTCCCTGAAAAAGGCCTAAACGAATAGAGTCATCCATAAAAGAGTTGGATGAACACCAAAGGTGAAAATTCATTACATGATTGTTCGGGTCCTCTCCTGGTTTACCATCGAATTTAGGGATGTCAGATGGTAGTTTGGAAGGTATTGCGGGCCATTGGTGAGAGTGATAGATCAGATCATTTAAAATTATTGACATATCAGGGAGGTCCAGGGTGGCTAAGAAGGGTAATTGTCTATTCACGTGTGGGTACTGGTGACTTTGGGGAGGGAGCCCTATAGGGATACCAGTAGGACCATAAGCAGTTTGCATATAATGCAAAGATCCGGGAAGATTTAGTTGTTGGTGTGGAGGCAAGTAATTTATAGGGTTGTATTGGTTGGGGTTGTTCCCTTGAACCGGGGCGTGGGGTTGAGCGTTCGAGCCCCAAATAGGATTGGACATACCTGGATATGGTTGGCCTATACTAGGGGGTATGAAGGAGCTAGCTTGAGGCTGTTGCCCCCCACTCAAGGGAGGATTATTTTAGATAATATAGTTCCAATACTGGGCCAAGGATGGAGGTATGTTTTTTCCATAGGGTGGGGTAGGTGGGGGTTGCCCTCTGATCGGGGGTTGCGTCCCAATTGGGATTTTTCCTGCAAAAGGGGATTGGGTTTGGCCTCCTTAATGAAATTGTCCACCAATAGGAATCTGGTAATTAGGTTTGAAAGACAAGATGGTGCCACTAGGGTCGGTGCCTCCGATAGAGGATGGAAGAGGTCCTCTGAAAGGGGGTCTGGGAAGTGTCGAAATGAAACTAGGAACTAGATGGTGCCTAGAAGGAGTGGAAATGTCAGGAGTCCCGGATGGGATTTGTGTAGGAGTGGGAATAAAAGCATTCAACGCATGATATCCGGGGGGAAGTGTTGGGGTGAATCTAGGCAAAATAGGCATGCCAATGGGAGCTTGGCTAGCCACCGTAATCCCAGTGTGAGGATGCGTAGTATCTGGGACCATTGTGTAGTGGACCGTTTGTAGGGGGATAGCCACTATGTGGTCAGTTGGTGGAGCGTCTGAACCAGGAAAATAATAGGCAGTAGTAAAAGGTATTTCATCTGGATCAGATGTTTTGGGTAGCTCAGGTGTGACAATGATATCAACGCATGCTCCTAAGCCAAAGAGATCCCATCTAAAAATGCTAGTAGTCCAAAAAGGATCTTGACATTCAGGTCCTGTGAAAGGTCCAGTTGGTAATCCAGAAGAATCAACAACTATTTCTCTGAAATATTCACTCAAACAATATGTCTCACAGAGTCGGGAGGAAGTTGGAAGTCCTCTCGAGAATTGGTAATTCGAAACCATTCTAAAGAGTTAGTTATTTCCACTTGTGGAGTGGCAACGTCTTGGAATTTAATCTGTTGAGGAAAGCCCTCCGGTGAGTTGGTAGGCAAGGGTTGAGAACCTTCCTTATCTTCTGGAGGTATGCCTTGCATTCTATGTGAACGACATGGAGGGTCAATTGTGATTGAGTTAAAATATTACGAAATAAATTCTATGGCCAACTTGGGTAAACAAACAACACGCACTAGTAAAATATAGGAATCAAAACCAAGAAAACAAGACCTTCCAATTTGGAAGTCACTAGTTGGTGATGAAATCCAATGTCGCGACAATGAGACAAGAAGGGGCTGGGCTAGGGTGGAAAAGTTACATTGACAACCTGCTTAATGGACTTACACCTTGGTGCAAGCTCCCACACATAATCATGGGTATACCCTCCAAGGAGACCGAGTGAGTCTGGCCAACGTCGATTCCAGGTACCGTGAAGACTTACCCCTCCACAGTCACCTTGTGTAAGACCATAAGAATATAGGCTACTAAGGTTACCACAAACAATAATGATTCCCAGGGAAATGGTCGACAGTTCGATCCACACGCAAGGGAAGGGTATCTAGCCCAAAATCAACTTGAGAGGATTTCACTCATCATTGTGTGTATACCTTCAAGTGAGCCCCATAATACATGCAATCTCTACACCAAGATCAACAAAGCAGAGTGAGTAGCTCTGTCAATCTCAATGCGACCTCAGGTTATACCCTTGTGTGAGAAGGGATTCCCAAGACAAAATGTTGCAAATGGAATTTGACACTCCTTATCACAAGATACTATTGTTTGTTTTATGCTTTGGAGAGTGTGTCTCACTGCCTATTCCAAAGCTCTAGCCTAGCTAATGTTGGTGCAAAATAGCCCTAGAAAAAGTTACTAGTTGAATTTTAAAAATTGTGCAATATTATTAAAGGTTGTTGTTACTCAAGAGGGAGGCGGAGATGAAACCGATGTTCTGTAAGACTTAGACCCAACTTTGCATAAATAGAAATGAATGATACAAACTTTTGTTCGATGAATTCTATCTACAACAGGGAGAATGGAGTTTTTCTGAAACAATGCAAATTACGATGTACAATTCTCTTTTCAAATGTAGTACCAAACAATCATGGATAACGTAAATTCACTATTCGTTCTCTTTTAATGCCAATATTTTCTGAATGATTGCTTAAAAGAACAAGACTTTAAAAACATTTTTTTTTTATTAGAAGCCAAAAATAGGGATGCAGCTAAGAATAGGTAAGAAACCAAAGAAAAAACAATACTCAATAAATGCCCAAATCAAATCTTTCAATGGAGATAAAAATAAAAATCGACAAGAAAAAGTTTCTTGAAATTTATACAGACAAAGAACTTTTCTAAGCAACAAGCAACCTAAAGAAATAATAATCCCAACTTTTAAACCAATCAAAGACTTTTGACCAAACAAGCACTTATATCTCAGAATCCGAGATTATACCCTCGTTGATAAAAGGTTGAGAAGTAAAAACTAGGAAAAATATTAAGAAGAGTTTTCGATCTTCGAAAACTAATCGACCGCAAGATTTGGAGTCAAGAAACAGTCAAACACTGGAAAAAGAAGTTCTTCGTAGATGAACAAACAAATCTGGGCATCAAAAAAGACAAGAAGACCTGATCCAAAGCTTTAAAAATGGGTTCGCAACCTAGTAGTGGAGTACAGTGTGAGAATGAGGCATTCTTGCAGTCTGGACACTAGCAGAATGCGAGGATGTCACACTAGAATGAACAGTGGGGTGAGAAAATGAAAGGTTATCATAGGCTATAGAGAGGTACAGTGCGAGAAGGTTTGTAAATTATGAAAATTTGGAAAAGGGACAAAATTTTTGAGTGAACTCATAGGTCCATAGAGTCTATAAGGGTCTCCTACAGACTCAAAGACTGGTTGGCAATGAAATAAGTAGACCAAGAGCAAATGGCCAACAAAAGACAACAAAAATGAGTTGTATCCCCAGTGGAGTCGCCAATTTTGTTATAGGATAAATCGATATATGCAGACACTAAAAGATCTCCCTAGATCCACCTGGATCTAGAACAAAACATGATAGGGCATGACTCTTTCTCTAAGTTGCAGTCATTGAATCTATTACCGAGAAGGAATGAGTGGCATACCTTTATATCGCTTCCTTAGGTCTCTGTTGTTCCTACTTCACTCCAGTGCTCTTGTGAGATCAGGTCCAAGACAACACGAACCAACCAAAGTGAAGATAGAAAAGTATATTCAATGTCAACCTATGCATATGATCAAGGAGTTATGCAATAAAATAAGAGTGATTTTATGGGAAAGGGACATGCCACTGTATTATATTCAATGAAAGTAGAAGATACAACCAGATCACCTTGATGTCACAAGCTTCCTTTCAGTGGTCCTTGGTTCCAACACACACACTTGCTCTACACTTGCATGAAGAAGATCCAGTACAACTTTATAGACAAATGGAGTCTTCAAGCTTCAATCCAAACAGGGTTCTTCACACAATTCTTTCATCAATTCTCCATTCAATCTTGCTTAACCTCTTCCTTGATAAACCCTTCATTATATAGGAGAAGGAGAGATGGTTAAATGGATGAGGATGATCCCACTAAATGTGAGAAGTCAGTAGGATTCCAACCATGCGATTGCCAACTCATTTTCTAGAAGATACTCTTCTAGAACCTTCGTAACTTCCTCTTCCTTTCAAGCTTCAAAACAGGTTCACACCCTACCTATAGAGAAGACTGTGAACAACTCGTAGGCTAGGTATAAGGTTGCCTGCGAGAATCAAGGTTCTCACACCCTACAACATAGTCAACCTGCAAAATCATCTTAAAAATATGTTTTGTGGAAGAAGACAACAGTCACTTTTCTCAGGCAAAAAGTCCTTATGAGAGCCTGAACACATAACTGTAGAGACATCACCAGAGTGACCAAAATAATGTGTAACAAAGGACCACCCATATAATCAGAAGTCATTTCGATGCCAATCAAGGTAAAGAAAGTAAACATCGGGAGAATTGTGCAGCCCAAAATGGACAACATTGGAGACGACTGGGATGAGCAGACAGTAGAAAGCATCACAAAATTGTTGCGTGAATATAGTGACATTTTTCCCACAACATTTACAGATATGAAGTGTATAGCCAGAGAATTAGGAGAAATGAAAATACCACTTAGATCTAGCGCGAGACCTATTAAACAATGACCCTATAGACTGAAGCCCATATATAAATAGAAAGTTAAATATGAGATCGATAGGATGCTCGAAGCTAACATCATCGAACCAGTTTTGTAATCAGAATGGATAATCCCAATGGAAGTATAGGACAAGAAACAAGGAAGAGGGATCAGGATATGCGTCGACTTGAGGAAGATGAATGATGCATGCCTACATGACCCATTCCCTACGCCATTCATGGATGAAGTGTTAGAGAATGTGGGGGGACATGAAGCTTACTCATTCACCGATGGATTCTCAGGCTACCATCATATTAAGATAACACAAGAGGACAGACACAAGACCACGTTCGCGACGGAATGGGGATCTTATCAGTATATATTCATGCCATTTGGATTGAAGAATGCACCCGCAATATTCTCCAGGGTGGTCATCGCAACATTTAAGGAATTTATCCATCAGTTTCTAGAAGTATATCTGGATGATTGGAAAGTTTATAGTCTATTGAAAAACCATGTGGAAGTTTTATGACTGATGTTAGAATGATGTAGACAGTGCCAGATATCACTGAATATAAAAAAATGCATATTTGGAACACCGTTTAGGATACTATTGGGCCATATAGTATGCAAACAAGGCTTGCTAGTGGATCCGACAAAGATCACAGTCATTGTTAGCTTACCAGCACCAAAAAACATCTGCCAACTAAGAGAAACGTTAGGAAACACAGGATATTATAGGAAATTCATCAAAGGATATGCGTAGATCACAACACCAATGGAAAAGATGTTAAGGAAGGATACAAAGTATCAATGGAACGACGAGTGTCAACATGGTCTGGATACCCTGAAGGACAATATGGTTACTGCACCAATATTATTATTTCCAGACTGGGAAAAGACATTCCATGTGCATGTAGATGCATCAGTGATAGCACTTGGAGCTATCTTAGCACAACCAAGAGCGAGAGACTTGGATCACCCGATAGCGTTCGCAAGCAGAAAAGTATCAGAATTAGAACAAAATTATAACACGACAGAAAGAAAAGGCCCATCCATAGTCTATGCAGTGCAGAACTTCAAAAATTACCTATTGGGGAAACACTTTAATATGTTTACAAATCACTCAGCCCTGAAATACCTAGTCAACAAGCAAGTGTTTGGGGGGAGAATCTATCGATGGTTATTTCTATTTCAATAATTTTACTTTGAAGTAATAGTTAAACCAGGAAAAATGAATGCAGGACCTGACCCCCTATCAAGGGTCACAAATGGAGAAGAACCGAATAACTTAGAAGACAACTTTCCAGATGCACAATTATTCTCAGTACAGATTGTTGATGATTACTTCTCAGAGATCATCTAGTACTTGAGCACAGGTATTTCATCGCAAGAATATACCACCACGCAGAAGAACCTGGTAGTCCATGCAACTGACTATCAACTAATCGCATGACATCTATATAAGATGGGTGTAGATAGCATTTTACGAAGGTACATATTAGAGAATGAACGACCAATAATTTTAGTAGAAGCCCATGAGGGAATGACAGGAGGGAATTATGTAGGAAAAGCTACCGCGCAGAAGGTACTATGCGCAAGATTATGGTGGCTAATGATTCACAGAGATTCAAAGGAGTACTTCCAGATATGCGATGCTTGTCAAAGGGTAGGAAAGCCCAACAGAAGAGACGAGATGCCACTAAGACCACAAGTAACATTATAGGAATTTGATAAATGGGAAATAGACTTTTTGGGACCAATTAACCCACCAGCCAAAAGGACAGGGGCAAGATACATTATCACTGCGACAGAATACCTAACAAGATGGGCAGAAGCCGCACCAGTAAAATATTGCAGCGCAGAAACAACTACACACTTCTTGTTTGAACAAGTAATCACCATATTTGGGTGACCAAGAGTTTTGATGAATGACCAATGCATGCACTTCATAAACAACACCATCCACGCGATGCTTGAAGAGTTTGAAGTTCATCACCAAAAAATCACATCGTATCATCCACAGGAAAATGGCATAGTAGAAGCCTTTAACAAAATTCTGGAGAATGCACTGACAAAGATCTGTAATGTCAACAGATACGACTGGGACCTCAAAGTACCAGCAATATTATGGATGTATAGGACTACATGCAAAATGTTGATAGGGCACACACCATTCAAACTAGTCTATGGCTAAGAAGCAGTAGTGTCATTAGAATGTTTAGTACCCAGCTTACGCGTAGCAGCTATCACACAAATGACAAAACGAGGTGGAATAAAGGAAAGACTGAATCAATTATTGTCAATGGAGGAAGACCAAATCTTGGCAGGATTCCATCAACAAGTACAGAAAGCAAGAGACAAAGCTTGGTACGATCGACACAACAAGAGGAAAACGTTCAAGGAAGGAGATCTAGTATTGCTCCACAACAACAAATCATTTCATCACCTGGGGAAGATGAGAATTCATTGGCTAGGACCATACAAGGTAAAATATATAACAGACGGAGGATTTTTACAACTAATAGATTTAGCAAGTGCAGACCTAAGAGGAATGATCAACGGGAGTCGACTGAAGCTGTACAAGGACAGTTGACCACCCACCGCACAATAAAATAAATAAATAAAAATCAAATCAAAAATCAAAAATAAAAAAGAGAACAAAAAGGAAACAAGACTAAAAAGCACCCAACACGCCAAAGAGAGAAAGGGCACATGACATTCAAAACACGAATTCAACAAAGGAAAGGACAATGATCATATCAAAAAAAAAACAAGCGGGAAAAGGAAAGTCGATGAAAGTAGGCTGATAGGACAACACGAAGTAGAATTAAAGCACGATAAGGACTAATGGGACATAACATTAAACACACCAACTGGAGACGACAAACAAAGCGTAATGGAACATACGAAACCTCCACAGATGCATTGAACCCACAGTTATGGTGCATTAATCACATAATGGAGGAAGCATCCTCGACAAGCTTCATGACAATCCCATATAACACGTGAGCACAGGAGCAACTAGTCTATTCGTGAAAGGAGAACAGAAAGAGAGAAATAGAATCTAGAACGAACAGAGTGAGACCACAGAGTTCACTGAAGGCATTCAAGCTCAACAAATGTTCAACAGTCACCACTATGGCACCACCGAAGCTAGCAGAACTAGGCCATACAACCAGACCGACCAGGGTTCAAACTAGGTTATGAGGAACGCTGGAAGAAAATGAACAACAATAGCCAAAGATCGTCGATATCAATTAAATCCCATCTCTAGAGATGATACTGGTGAACTCTACACCAGTTGTCGAAGAGATTCAGAAACCACAAGCAGAGGCCACGAAAGAGGATACGCCAATAGTGACGCAGGAGCCTTAGAACGAGAAAGTGGAAACCCAACAGGAAGTGCAAACAGAAAGCACTAAAGTAGCCGTGGAAGTTAAAGGAACGACACAGAATCTAGAATTAGCGGTGCAACCAGACGAGTCACAAACACCCAGCTTAGTTCAAACAACAGAGGATACCACTGGGACTGCCTTGGCTTGGCCAGAATGGATTACAGAGAAGAAACTAGAAACTACTGGAACTTCTAACCAACCACCACAATAGGAAGACAGAGTTCAGATACCGAGCCCACCTCGCAAGAAACTTGCAGCATAAATTGTTCTACCACACATACCAAATGGAGTACAGGTAGAACCGCAACTACTAGGTCACGTCGGGAAGATCAAGTATTCTGACCATGACGTATCAGACAAAACCAAGTTCCCAGAACTTGCGCAGATGGTCTTTATGCACACCATAACTGTAAACCAACTTGGAGAAATGATCAGCTACCCACACCAGTGGGAAACTAGACTGGACAAAACAAGAATATTAGGGTTGCTAAAGCTACCAAATTTTGGCAAAGGCCATTATATGGAAACATGCGTCAAGTAGCTGTTAGCAGTCAGACATGGAGGGGATGTATGGCTAGACAAACCCATCCCCATAACTATTGAACGTATTGCACAAGTCAGAGGATTACCAATCCAGGGTATGGATCTCGCATCAATTATGGACGATAAATCCAAGGAGAAAACGTTGGCAAAAGAAATGAAGAATAAATATGGCATCACCAGGGGAACAAGAGGCATCATAATCAAATGAATCAACAATGAAAATACACAATTGGGGGAAAATATCTTAGCCTGCAAATTGCTAAGAAAATGACGCAAAGACAAAGTAACAACAGGAGTCATTGCAGTTGCACCCCAGTGCGCGGAAGACACCTTAATGAGCTAGGTGCCATATTTATTAAGCTTATTTCAAGAGGACTACAAGGATGTGCAGGACCTAGGCACAACATTCCATTACTCATGGTTAATCACCCTCATAGCCTTCATGGGATGGTGAGAACCAGGGTATGTAATTTTTTGTACTAGACCACAGTTAGGGGGAGCGAGATACCTATTACTGAGATCTGGGCCACAGGCCAAGCATAAGAGGGAGAATGGAATCATATTTGAAGCATACCTACGGGACATACAGGAAGCTATCAGCTAATCATGGAGAATAACACCAGAGGCTGTCGCGTGATATGCGGGCATCACAAAATTTTGGGCTACACGACAAACAATGTGGATACAACCAAGGCAGGATCCAGATAGATAGTGGCTACTAATGCGCTACTGCATCAAAGAGGGTGATATTGACATGGTCGTCAATGAATGGCCTGATGTATGGAGGATCCTAGCCATCACCCGGGAAGTACCTGAAAGAACAACAAAAGGAGAGGCAGCGTAGGCGGAAATGCAACCTCCAGAAATCCCAATGCCCAAGAAACCAAGGATGGGCCAAAGAAAGCCGACACAAGCAGACGAAGGGTCAAAGCAGACAAGGACCCAGAAGGGGAAGAAAGAGACTACACAGCCAACCAACGAACATGAGAAACAGGTTGAGGGAGCACAGGAGACCACCCCAAATCCCATCACATAGGAACTAGGGGGAAGTAAGAGACCTACCACGCAGGCAGGAGGCGCGTGCAAGAAATCTAAGGTGCAACGAGCATCATCAGACTATATGATCACAGAGGATGATGGGGAAATGATCGCCAGAATGGTCTACGATTTCCTATTAGAATACTTCGATCATGCAACACATCATAGGAATAAACTGCAAAAAGAGTTGGTAGAAATGGGATAGTTCCTCAAGAAACTCGGGGAAGTCCATATAGAAAGAAACAACAGAGTCATAGAGCCATCGATGCTACATACCAAAGAAAGAGTGGAGGTAGAAGAATGAGACCCAGTCCTCTCAATGCCACATGCAAATGTAACGATCTACATCAAACCTAACATGCTGTGTATGGATGCAATCGTGGGGGGGACATCATTGAAGGAATTAGACCACATCCAACTGGTCTTGACGTGGATGCCATCAAGGGCACTACGCAAATTATAGGTTAGCGTCGACCACGAGATACAGTCTCGGGCACATAAAAACTTAGTCAAGCTACAAAAAGAAACAAAGAAGCAGGAAGCACTGGAAAAAGTTTGTGATTAGGCCAATTCTAAAACTCAAGAGGAGAAAGAACACAGGAATGAACTGGAATGAAGAGTTGGAAATTTTTTTGGGAAACTTCCAAGAACTGCACAAGGAAATGAACTCCTAGTAGTAGAAAAGATTGACCAAATTGTGTAGGCAATTGATCAGTATCATAAGGAGATCAAGTATCTTTGAGACCAACTCACACCAAACACTCCACCAGTAGTGAAGGAGTAAAGGAAGCAGGAAGCAATAGCGCAACTACAGAAGATAGAGAAACAAGTTAGAATAGTAGCTGAATTGTTCGATAAAGCAGTGTAAATTTGGACAAGGTTGGAGGAAGACCCACAGGTCCAACACTGGGACAAGGAAGAGGAAAGGATCAATGTAGTGATCCAAGAACTCAAACATAGGCAGAAGACCATACCAATCCTAGAATGAGTCAAAGGGACACAAGAGATGAAGAATATGCAGTCACAACTTATCACTACGTAAACACAGAAACATGAGTGTCAGGATCAAATAGAGTTGTTGCAGGAATGGGTAGCTGAAGTACTCGCATAGACAGAAGGATCTAGAACAAAGATATCACAGGCCCAAGTAGAATGTGCAGGATTTCTGAGCAACGAAGTGGCAGTTTAGGTAGTGGACACCATCAAGGAGAAGACTGCGCACGCACTGACAAAAGCAACAGAGCTGAAGTAAAAGTTCTAGACGATCACCAAGGAGATCGAGGAAGCATAGAAAGATTAGGTGACTCGACATGAGTCACATGTCAGTGTTGGGGGCCTGTTGGCACCTGGCCAAAGTGGATATAAGGACGATTGTGGAAAAGAAATCATGCAGAAACTGAAGCAACAGTTGGAGAAAGAATAAGACACGTGCATGCAAGAAAGCGTGCACAAGGAAAGTGACAACTGGAGGAAGAACAACATGTGCATGGGAGGAAGACCTAACATCGGTAGGGTTAGGGTTTTGGTAATACATTGTAAATGGCTGAAGAGACCGATAGATATATATAGATACACATGTATCATATAGAGGTTTTTTGTTTTGTAGAGGCTTGGGTCTTTTGTATTAGTTCGGGTTTTGTAATATTCCATTATAGTTATGTATGAGTTGATGTGGTATGTAAGAATGTTACAAACCAATTTTGTAAGTTTTTGATCTAAGAACAAAGGAGAGAAGGTAGATCTGAGGATTATATTGCAGGCTATGGAGCCTGGTGCGATCTAGTTTGCCTCATACAGATATGACCCATTTTGAGGAGAATTGTAAGCACGCAGCGCTGGAGATGCAGAACTACCATAATAAAATATCCAAGAGACAAATCTTTGTGGACGTAGCCCAGGAGGGGGTGAACCATGGTAATATTTGTGTAATGTGATGAATGCATGTATATCTTTTTTTTCTTTCAGTAGTTAATTATTATGCTTGATGAATGAGTTAATACATTGTTATGGAATATGATTATACTGTTCAGGAAATAAAATGTCAAATGTAAATGTGCACCCGTGAAGAATAAGTAGATTACACTCACAATTCGTAGCACATGGCTCTGATTAATAAACCCCTATCTCATACTCAATCCTAGGCTGTAAACACCTGAGTCTTATAGCCACCCATTTAAAGCTATCTTGGGTGAGACTGTGCAGTGCATTCTATGTACTGTAGTTCCTTCTGGTTTACCAGGAGGGCCGATAGTTTTAAAGGATTTGTTAGAAACTCGAAAGATATGAACCCTGGGTCAGTAACTTAGATGGTCAAGAAAGAAGACTAAGCAAGTAAAAATCAATGTATGGTATCCAACAGGGTTAAACTTATAGTGAAGGGATGTCTCTTCAAAACCATTTTAATGAGTGTGACAGAGACAATATCACTCAGTTATCTTTTCAATTTTAAGGAATCTGAAAAGAGATTAACTATGGACTCACTCATCCTTTTTCATAATTTAGTCCACTGAGCCCAAAATAGTATAAAAAATAACTTAGGAGAACTCTCTTGGTGAGACATGTCTCCTGAGGCATACCTTTTTCCTAGGTAGTCTATTGGCCATAAAAAGGGTTGAACTTATTCCAAATAGATATTCCTTCTAGACCAATTAACGAGTGTGAAAGAAACAAGGTCACTCAATGATATTTTCTTGTTTAGGGAGTATGAAAAGGGATTAAAAAAAACTCCAAGGGGGTTTCCTTTTTTTTAAATAATCTCCAAGGCCCAAAAAAGTGATAAACCAAAACCAGGGAGAATGGCCCTTTTTCACAAATTTAGTCCCGCATGCCCGAAAAAGGGTTAAAATTACACCTGAGAATACTCTCCTAGCAAACTGTAGCTCCTAGGGCATACCTTTTTCATAAAATTAGCCATCCAGAATGAAAATGGGGTAAATTATCGCTAGACAAATGTGCCTTCAAATTTCAGTTTGACGAGTGTGAAGGGAAATAAGATCACTTGGAAATCTTTTCAATTTTAGAGAGTTTGAAAAGGGATTAAATAAGACTCCAGGGGCGATCCTTTTCTTAACTAATCTAAACAAGGCTGAAAAGAATAAATAATTTCTCGTTAGATGTCACTTTCATAGTTTAAGTAAGCTTGAAAGACAACAAACCATGCTCTTAGGGAGTCCCTCGGGTATTGTCTACAAAACGATGAAGAAGAAGGATGAGGCCTCAACACAAAGTCATGGTGGGACTAAAAGGACTCCCAAGCCTATAGGAAACTCACAACATGTATGTTGAAATGAAACACAAGGATCTACCTAGGGTATCCATGGAGGAAAAGGCTCTACCACCTAATAATGACACTTCTAAAGAAACATAGAAAGTTTTGTATCGCACTTTAGTGGGGTCAATCCTATGGAAAAGTGGAAATCGTTAATAGAATGAAAATGCAAGGCGATGAGAACCTATCCTAAATGAAATGGAGAAATAAAAAATTCATCACATGATCATAAAAGTAGTACCCATTTATCAAAAAATACCAAAACCAAAGGAACAAGGAGTTTAAAGGACCAAAAGATCACCAATAAGAACCATAACATCCACCGAGTGACAAAAAGAGAAGAATTCAGAGTCAAACCATGTCAAAACAGGGTCAAAAAAATGTAAATGGAGGTAAAAAGGGGCATTTTTACCATTGCACTTTGAAAATTCCCAAAAATAGCCAAAACCCTCTTCCTTCAAATCGACATTTGGAGAGCATCGATGGAAACAATCAACTCATTCTTGGGCCAAGTAAGTAATATTTCCCTTTACTTGCAATTTCATTCATCCATTTCAAGCTTTAGATGGATTTGGGGGTTGCGTGCTTCAAAAATTACCTCGACTGTGCATGTACACACACTTTTCTCTATCGACGCGCATATGTAAACATGCTAAGATACTCTCAACAAGTGTACATCCATGACTGATACCAAAAAAGGGTGTGTACATGCTCAAAAAATTGGAAAAAAGAGAAGCACTAAGTCCCAAAACATTGGCATGACTCGGGATGTATGTGTGTTGGAGGGAAAGAGAACATGAAGAGGTTGACCAAATGGTCGAGGACAACCCGAGGACGGTGGAAACATTGAAATAATGTGGATTATGAAAATTATTTCAATGTCCCCTTATGAGATCTCAACCATGACTTCTAAACCATCTGGTAGAGTATTGGAATCCAAATGCAGAGGTCTTTATGAAGGAAGGCCAATCACTAGCACCAACCACTTAAGACCTCTACTTCTTTACCGATCTCTCTAGGAGGGCTGAAATGGTAAAATTGGATACATTGTCTCTCGGGCCATATAACATAGCCCACTACATTGATATGTATTGTGAGGCCGACACATAGAATGTGGGGTCTCAAGTGCCTATACAAAAGATCAAAAATTTGAGTTTGAGGGTAGTACTATACATGATTGGGTGGATGATAAGATCCACTTCTCTACACTAGGCTTCTCGAGCCCAGATTCATTACGGAGTGTAGTTTCTGTAGCCAGTTATTTTCTATTGGAGCACCACTATGCTCAATTATATGAAAATTCAACTGACAGAGTGCAAGTTAAGATAAAGGAAAAAATTTTGATTTGGGACAGTGCTATGTGCATTATTCTTTGAAAGAGTGTCAAGGATGAGCTCAAGGGAGGGTATGTGGGGACACATAGCTTCCTTTCCAACACTATGCAGATGGGCTACTTTGATGTCACGCCAGGGAGGAGGAGGAGTGCATGAGGCTTATGAAAAAAAGTTCTTCGAGTAGTGGAAACTCCAAATTACTACCATCAAGGACTACCCATATGCGGTATTAGTTTCTTGAGGGACCCAAACATGCCTATGCCCCCTCGTGCAACCCATGGAAATATAGGTACTTAATCAAATTTTGAATTTTTAACTTTTGAATTTTACAATTTTATAAAAGAAAAGAAAACATGTTTTTGGTAACGTCACAATACTAACTTAAAACCTCTTATGTATAGATGTGGGGCCAGTGCAACCAACAAACTTCCCTTGGACTCGACGTCGTCCACAAGAGTAGATCCATCTGAGAGGAGTCGTAGCAGAGGTGGGGCCATCATCAATAGAGGTTGAGAGAGTCCTGAGGCATGTAGAGAGGAACATGACATCCCTCACCCGTAGTGTGCTCATGGAAGAGATTGAGGATCTTCCACCATCCATGCAGACTCACATAGTGGGAGTACCCAGGGCATGGGTCCAATTGTTTCGGCGTATAGACAATGTCATAGTATATTATACTAGGGCCAATAGGCCTAGGGCTTAGAGTAGTGTTGGACATTATGCATGCCGAGGGAACCCTTTTTTGTATCTCCCATATTTATTGAGGGCTTAAGCCTGATGGTGTATATTGGACACTTTTAAGGCTTCATGGCCTACATTTTGTATTGTGACATTATTTTGGACACACACATATATATATATCCTTTTTCCTTATGGATTAAATATCTTTTGTACAATTATATTTACATGTGCGTGTATGTGTGTTCTTTTATATTTATGTGTATGAAAGATGCCAATCTAATACATGATTTTCCAATGCATCAGTTAATTGATTAGATCTCCTAGGAACATGAATATATGTGATATAAACAAAATATCGTTCTAAGATATGTAACTTAAGGAATCATCAGTGAAGGGTGGGATCATGGATGCAGTACACTCTATTTAACTGTGACAATACCTGTTGAGTATCTAGATGAACCCAGAGGTGAGAAATACCATGTGACAATGCATCATGTAGTAATTCTATTACAACGCTATACTCGACAAGATTATTGGTTGCTTCTCCTAGACAAACACCTCTAGAAGATACCAACTAACCAGTGGGAGTGAATATCACCCAAGATGCGGAAGCAAGCCTCCGATTATGTTGGCTAGCACCATCCGTGAACCCAACATAAAAATCAAATTCACTTGACATCTTCCACAATGTAGAAACACAATAAACTACACATCCATAAAACAAAAAGATACTAAAATGTGTAAATAAAAATATACACTATTTACAAGAAGTCACACTCAAGTGACCAACCTAAGTGTAATACTTTTTGAGGTAGATCCCATTTATGGGCTTAGGAAAATCATGACCTTTGAAGTCAACCAATTCATCGGGATAAGTCCCAATCTTGTGTTTGACTATACAAGGGTCAATGCCTGGATTTTTCTCATAAGACTAGGACAAAATGTTGCGAAACTCTTTAAATAATTCAGTATACACCTGAATCTCTTGGGGGAAACAATATTCCCCAAAGAATACATTTTCAACGACACTAGGGGTTTTAGATATGTCAATTGGAATTGTCTCATCTATACTCACCATCTTTCCTTCAACATAGATTTTGTTCATGGACAAAGGGTTAACAAGACAAGCAACATCTCCATTCATGGTTGTGGTAAACTCTCCTGCTTATACTCTCCTAAGATCAGGTAAAAAGTATGATCTATGGTGAATATCATACCAAGTTCTATCTGGCCCAGTCATTGCCTCTAAAATCACCTCATTGGAGGGAAAGACCAATTCCAAAGGATCATGAGTAGTAAGAGAGTCTTGAGCTCAAATAGGCCCGAGAACAGGATCTATCTCTTGAGGGGGAGTTGGATCAGAGTTGGTCGAGGTTTGATGAACAATGTTGTACGCAACCTCAGTTGTGGATAGGGGCATCTCCATGCCAATATTCCCTACCCCTTCCATCGAAGTCAATGGGGAAGGTAAAGTCTATGGATCAATAAAATAAGTCGTTTGAAATGAAGCTACTTGAAATATCATAGCCTTAGGATGATTAGGGACAATCAAAATAAACTTGGCATCATTTGAAGGTGGCGTAAAATCAAAAGTTCCCATAAAATATGGAAACAATATAGAACCTAAGTTCATGATACCTTATTGCAGGTTATCAATCATCGATATTGTGGATTCCCCCAATGAAGGTTCGTGATGAGAGAAGGATAATTGATCAATGATTACTATCCTCCCTTCATGAGGAAAACATAGGACACAAAAAACAAGGGATACAACCATTGTCATTGCATAGGTCCAACTTATTCCTAACAAAAGGTTGTAGTCAAGAGGCATGCCAACTACTTCGACCTCGACACACACAATTTTTCTTTCCAACTACATGGGGAAGGAGGGGATTATTCCATGTGGTTGAAAAGAATGGTCGTCAAACGTAGTTAACAAAGTAGGAGATGGAGACAACTCGAGTTGACCAATAGCCTTCCAACATGCCAATTCCATAACACAAGTTGAGGCACCATCGTCTACCACCGTGCATAAATTATTCCATGTCAATGATTTTGTGGCATAAACCACTACTATATAGAAGGAGACGTGGTAAGGAAAATCAGGTTTAAGATCGAAAGGGTAAAAAATGATAATTCCTGAGTTAACTGGCTCAACAACCACCAAGGAAGACAACAATGCATTTCTCTATGAGGGGAAACTCTGGAGGACTTCTAGGGCAGACATCACACAAGGGGTTTGCGCTAGATCCTCCACAACGGAGTAGTTCTGAGAAACCTTTGCATTCATATTATGAGAATCCTTCTTAAACACACCTTTAGGGATGTGAGTCATATTTTCTCCCATAGTCTTCTCAATATGAAGATGAGGCGATGGGTTGGAAGCTTCCTTTCCCTTTTCAGCATATTCCGACATTCTGTAATCATGAGACCTGGTATGAAGATGAGAATCAAATCTCATCATGTATACATTTGCGGCTTCATTGTTATTGTTAATTGTGGGGGCACCCTGATTTCCCCCAGGTACATTCGTGGATGAGGAATATTGTGCCATATTTTTCCCTTGAGAGAAAGGGTTAGTTAACACATAAGGTTGTTGTTGTGAAAAAATATTTTGCGCTTCCTCAAGCCGAGGGCATTGATGAGTCAAGTGATCGTCCGCGCAAATCTTACATGGAAACTTAACCTTATTTTTCTCATTTTTTCCCTCACCAACATTGTTAGAAACCTTTTTAACCCCCTTACCCTTCTTTCCCTTGGCCTTTGTTTTTCCCTCGGGTTGTTGGTTACCTTTGGGATTTTTCGTCTGCACACTATGTACTTCTGATGTTTGGGTTACGGGGGCAACCAAACTATGCATAGATTACTGCGCCCATGGATAAATTGTTAAAGAAGGATATCACATTTCAATGGAATGATGAGTTCCAACAAATTTTGGACATCTTGAAGGATAAAATGGTGACAACGCCAATTCTGGTGTTTCCATATTGGTCAAAAGAGTTCCATGTTCATTTGGATGCCTCTTCAATAGCACTTGGAGAAGTATTAACACAACCAAGATAAGGTGATATAGATCACCCAATAGAATTTGCAAGGAGGAGGATTTCAGATTCACAACATAATTATAATACAATAGAGAAAGAAGGTTTGGATATGGTATATGCATTACAAAAGTTCAGACATTATTTATTAGGTCAACATTTTAAAATGTTCACAGATCACTCTATCAACAAGCCAACGTCGGGGGGAAGAATATGTAGATGGTTTTTTTTATTTCAGGAGTTTCATTTTGAAGTAGTTGTGAAACCCGAAAGATTGAATGTCGATCTAGATCATCTATCCAGGATAACTAATGGAGAGGAACCAAGCATCTTGGAGGACAATTTTCTTGATGCACAACTCTTTTCAATGTAGATTGTTGATGAATATTTTGTTGATATCATTGAATATTTGAGTACAGGATTTTACCCAAAGGAATACAACATTGCGCAAAAGAAAACTTTGGTGGTTAGAGTTGCAGATTACCAACTTATTGTAGGACACTTGTATAAATTAGGTGCAGATAATATTCTAAGGAGATGTGTTATGGAACATGGACATCCTATCATTTTAGCAGAAGCACATGAAGGAATAGCTGGAGGAAAATACGTAGGAAAAGCCACTGTGCAGAAGATATTTCACGCAAGATTATGGTGGCCAATGTTTTTTCTAAAGATGCAAAGGAGTATTGTCATAATTTTGATGTATGTCATAGGGTCGACAAGCCATCCAGGAGAGATGAGATGCCACTAAAACCTCAAGTAACTCTTAAAGTGTTTGACAAATGGATAGTTGACTTTGTAGGACCAATCAATTCACCAGCTAGAAGATCAGGAACAAGATACATAATTACAATGACAAAATATTTAACCATATGGGATGAAGAAGAAGTAGTAAAAGATTGCATCACAAAAATTGCAACACACTTCTTGTTTGAACAAGTAATTACAAGATTTGGATGCCCTAGAATTCTGATGAGTGATCAAGGGACTCATTTTATCAATAGTACCATCCAGGAAATGATTGAATAATTTGAGATATGTACCATAAGAATATAACTCCATACCATCCTCATTCTAATGGAATAGTGGAAGAATTTAATAATATATTGGAGAATTCCTTAACAAAAATTTGTAATGTAAAAAAGGATGATTGGGATTAGAAGATACCAGTAGTAGTATGGGCTTATAGAACCACATGCAAGAAAATCAAAGGGCAGACACCTTTCATATTTGTGTATGGAAAGAAAGAAGTAGTCCCTTTAGAATACTTGATACCTAGTATGTGCATTGCAACGATTAAAAACATGACATAAAGAGGTGCAACTCAAGAAAGATTGGCTCAAATCATGGAACTAGAAGAGGACACGATTATGGTTAGTTTCCATTAGGAAGTACAAAAAGAAAGAAAAATCTTGGCATGATAGACACATTAAGAAGAAATTTTTTAAGGAAGGATATATGGTTCTTCTCTATTATAGTAAATATTTACAGCATCCAGGAAAATTCAGGATGCATTGGCTAGGGCCATATGAGATAAAGTTTATCATAGATGGAGGTGTTGTGAAGATGCATGATTTAGCAGACAAAGAGATTCAAGGATTGGTGAATGGTAGTCGACTGAAATTGTATAGGGACAATCAAACCAATAACCCTCAGTAGTTACAATGCATAAAAGTAGAGTTGTACATAGTGTATATAGTAGGAGTTAAAAGAAAAAAAGAAGAAAACAAATTGGAAAAACAAGAAAAATACAAAAAGATGCAGTAGATAGATAAGTGGTAGATAGACAACTAGATAATACCACGCACAACAGATAATAAGTGGTATGAAATAAAAATAATACAATGCATGTTGGAGAAATGGTACAATATAGAAAAGCAACACACCGATATATAAAGCCTCCTGAAAAGGAAAAACGATGGTAAAAAAAGTGTGACGCAAAAGAGCATTTATGACAAGACCTATAAAAGTAAGAAAGTGTGAATGACAAGCCTCATTGTGACTTTGTGCAAAAGAGAGATAAGGAGTGAAAAATAAGTGTGAGAAGGTATTTCTGAAGTATTTAGTGAAAATTTAGAAGCAACTCTTTCATGATTTAGCATAATGGCGCCACCAAAGGTCAGATCTCCCATCTGAATTGCAAGACAGACACGAAGTGTCGCAAAGTTTGCACAGGACATAGACGTCGATGAAGCAAAATTGAATTAGTAGGAAGGAGTGGTGGACATGGATTCCATTCCTTCCCCAGTAATTGAGCTAGTTAGTTCAAAGATTTTGGAGGAGCAGTAACAACAAATTCCGGTGAAAAAGGGAATGGAAATCGATCCATAGAACGAAAAACAAAACCCTAGTACAAAGAAAAACCCCGTGAAACAACTTGGATTAGGAGAAACAAAACACCCTATGGCAGAGCTAGTGAAATATTCAGAGGAACAAGTATAGGTGGAGGATATTACAAGAAATAAAAACTTAGACATAAAAGAAGATGAGGATGGGAACCAAGAAGCAGGACCATTAGCGGGAAAGAAGAAAAATAGGGAAAAACTTGTCACGCCAAGAGCACCGAGAAATAAGAAGGAGTTAACATTATCATTATTCATGGTTGATTATATTGGTTGGGGAGAACCAAAATACAATTTGTTTTACCCAAGGCCAGAGAATTGTTGCTCGGGAAAGTATACAACACTATGGCACACTTTAGATATGAAGAAAAGGAAGGAAAATTATGTCATTTTTTCCATGTTGTTTGATGAGATGCAAGAGAAGCTAGCTAATACATGGAGGATACCACCGGAAGTAGTGAAAGAACATCAAATCATAGCTAATTTTCATTCTACAAGACATAATATGTGGATTCAGGCCAAGAGGGATCCTAAGAAGGAGTGGCTACAATTGAGGTATTGTGTCACAGGAGAAGAGGTGTAGTGGTCCATGAAGGATTGGCCTGAAGAATGGAAGGTGCCAGTGAATCCAAATAAGGTACCAAAAGCTAAGAAGCAAGCAAAGGTTGGCCCTTCAACATAGTCAATTGTCCCAAAAACCAATACAAGGAAGGCGACATAGCACTCAAAAGAAACAAGGGGTAGTACAACCACTAGAAAACCAAGGAAAAAGAATACTATCCCAAATCCTTTAGCATAGGAGAAGGAACACATAGTAGAACCAAATGGAGTATCAAATAAGGATACAAATAATCCTATGTTGGAGGAAACAAGAGGTGGATATCTCCTAGATATGGATATACCAGTGAAAACCACGCAAACATAGATGCTACCAATGAAAATGACAGTATTGGAGACATCGTGCCAATGCAAGAAGATGAAGGTTCATAAGGGTGTTCTTGAGATTACAATTACTGAGGATGATGCAGAGTTAGTTACAGAGAAAGTGCAAGATTGCACAACGGAATCATGGTTTCATGCTGAGAAGCAGAGGGAGGAGATAATAAATAAATTGACAAAGGTCAAGGATACACTGGAACAATTGAAACTTAACAAAACACAACAAAAAAGAGAAGGAGAAACAACAACAAACTGAGAAGGAAAGAACAATTCCAGAACAGGAGATAGTACAAATCATAGCCATGGGGAGTAAACATTTCCATATCACTTAGAGAATGTTGCAGGTTGATGACAATAGAACGCATAAGCCATTAAAGGAAATAGATCACTTGGACTTGGCACTACCTGTTGACGGGCATTTACGACACACCACCAACGAGAAGGGTAGATCTAGTTCGGGGTTGTCTATTTAACCCAAGCCATTTGTGGTAATCTACCATGATGGGTTTTATGGCTTTGTTAGCCAACTAGGATTCTAAAATAACTAAGAGATGTGAACTAACTAAATATAAAACTCTATCAATCAATACTTTAATTACAAATTCCTAGCTAATAGTGTTCATATACAATGGTTATATACAGTTTACAAGGTTTGAGCAAAGCCTTGTGAAAGTAATTGTTTAAGATGATTTATCTAAACATGATTAAATATAAGCAAACTTATTCTAATACTATGAATATCACACTAGTAAACGATGAATGAACATGATTGTAAATGATATAACAAAAGTAGACAAAGCAAATTAACATTTAAATAATGCAATCGCTATTCATTCACATCTAAACAAGTTAAATAAATAATACACTAACTAACCTCTAACTAATCAACAATAATAAACTAAATTCATCTCTCTACATTTGTGTGAGCTCTTCTTGTCCTGTGTCAAGTGAAAACCTATGACATAAACAAGCATAATACTTCCTGAAGAAATTCAAGGAAATGTTTCATATTCTGGAGCGATTTTATGATGACAAAAGAGACAAATAATTATATATCATATGACCTTGAAATGTCCAATAACTGGGAATGAAATAAATTCCAATTCTCGATAATGGTGGTACCAACTATCTAGCATCATATATAAACTCAAAATACTTAAATATATGATCAATCATAGATATAAACTAAACAAAAAGATAATGAACAACATAAATAAAAGCATGATATAAAATATTATGTGAAGAACATTCTAAAGCTAATTATACACAGATAACATTTCACATCAAGAAATTAATGAGAAGACAATGAAAAAACAACACTACACAGTTTACAGAGGACGAAAGCCAAAGAGTAAACTGCTTTCTCATATAGTTTCAACAAAATATGTTCATCATATGGTCCAGTAAGAATTTCCTTTTCTTCAGAGAAAAAATGAATATTTAAAGAAAACAATGATCAACCCTCATATCCACAAGATAGAGGTCAATCTTTCAAAAATAGAGAGATTCTGATCTCAAATCTAAAACCAAGTTTATGATAACAAAATTTATAACAACTTGGACCAATTTTGTTTTAATTACAAAATATATTACCAACTATTTTAAAATACAACTAAATACTAAATAAAGAGAAACAAAGCTCCATAATCTCCACTAGTCAGGAAACGTACTCATCATCCTTGAATTTGTTTTAAAACCTGAAATATAAATTAAGATTTTATTAGAAATCAAATCACACTAAAATAAGATTGGATACAAAATCTCAGATCCTATATCTTGTCAAAACAAAATGACAAAACCAAATCAAATCGAAACAGACAAAACTAATTACAAGATTAGAATTGACTTTACCAGAAATCACGTGTTTGAAAATGAAGATGAATACAAAGTGGATTCCAGAGCAATATTGACATTGGTGGATTTTTTGATAGTGATATTCTAAGAATTTTTTACTCTTTTATTTTCATGAGAAGAATTTAGTTCCCTTTTAATAATTGATTTATGATTCTCCCTCTTGAGATCTTTATTCTGTCTCTGTACCAAATGATATTTCTCTGCCTAGAATCAATAGCCACCACCGATCTGAATTCGTTTTACAATGTTGTTGATCACTGTCAGGGGAGTTTTTTTTTTTCCAGTGTGAAATTACTCCTTAGAGCAGGACCAATACCTGACAAGTTTTCAAATCCA